>CM076579.1:979835290-980130545 GCA_034641835.2 Pinus albicaulis | reverse complement strand
AATCTTTGTGCTTTCTCTTTGGTATTCAGATATTGTATATGTGCTTCAAAATTTGTCACCACCACCCGGCATGGCTAGAAACAAAAGTAGAACTCTGAAATTGAAGGTTGTTAAGTTTTGTATTTTGAATAATTCACTCTATTGGAAAGATCCCGGTGGTGTTTTGCTAAATTGTTTGGTTGAAGAAGAAGCAAAGCAGGTTATGGAGGATTTTAATAAGGGAGATTGTGGGGGTCACCTTTTTTGAAAGACAACGGCAAATAAAATTTTGAGAGCGGGATATTATTGACCGACACTTTTTGCTGATGTCTATAAGACTGTGAAAAGCTATCATGAATGTCATATTTTTGAAGGGAGGCAGAAATTGCAGCCTTTTCCGCTTAATCCCATTGAGGTAAGTGCTCCTTTTCAGCAGTGGGGTTTGGATTTCATTGGCGAGATCCATCCCGCTTCTTCAGCTGAGCATAGGTGGATCCTCACAGCGACAGATTATTTCACGAAATGGATCGAACCACTTCCCACCAGGCAGGCTACGGATTCGGTAATAATTTCATTCCTTGAGAATAATATTTTGTCTCATTTTGGTTGCCCGAATAATTTGATTACTGATAACACAGCAACTTTCAAATAAAAAATAATGATTGAGTTTTGTGACAAGTATCACATCACTTTGGGACACTCAATCGCTTATCATCCAAAAGGCAACAGATTGGCTGAGTCTTCGAACAAATCTTTGGTCAACATTATTAAAAATTTGCTGGAAATAAACAAGAAAATTTGGCATAAGAAGTTGGTCAATGCACTTTGGGCAGATCGAGTGAGTCAGAAGAAATCCATTGGTATGTCCCCTTTTGAGTTATTATATGGAGTTGACATGATATTTCCTACCTCTCTTGCAGTTCTAGTGGTCAAACTTCTACAGGAAGCTCGCAGTGAAGATGATCATATGCAAAGAAGAATAAATCAAATGATCCATTTGTAGCAGACGAGAGAAGAATTTTTCAAAAACACGTTCAAGCTGCAAGAGAGAATTAAGAAAATATATGACAGAAAAGCAAAGGCAGACAAATTTCAATTGGAAGAAGTGGTGCTGAAATGGGATGCAAGGAACGAGGAAAAGGGTAAGCATGGTAAGTTCGAAAATCTCTGGAAAAGACCCTTTAAAATTGCTGCATATTGGGGTCAGAATGCTTTTCTTCTGAAAGAGATGAACGGGGAAGATTGTCCAGGAGGGCCGGTCAATGGTCGGCTTCTCAAATGGTATCATTTCTGAAATGTTTTCTGCTATTTACATTGTCACTGTACATACTAGTTTATTTCAGTTTCATTTGCAAGTGTATGCTGTGATCTTTTCTTCAGTTTGGGGCCCAAAGTGAAGGCTATAATTCTAAACAATGATTTCAGCTTTGGTTTGAGTTTTTCAAGTCAGGTCTTTCAGTCATTTTGATTTCAAAATTGAGTCAATTTGAGTTAATTTTCAGTCAATAAAATTGAGTCAAGAGTCTTGTGTCGATTTGTAGAAGTTATGGATTCCATAGCCCAATGGACGAAGGCACTGCCTACTCTTCCAGAAATCTGTAGTTCTCGATACCTCCAAGGAGCTACCATCCCCATTGGAGCCAATGTTAGAGTCAGTATCTTCATCCCTCCGTCAGAGATCAAATTTCTCTTGTTGCGTTTCATTTTAGGTGTCTCATTTAGTTCAATCAGCTACATTCCATTAGGATCATGGATCATCTGACGGAAGGGTCTTGTCTTTCATATCCCTCATGTCTTGTACCTATTGTTCTGTGTCTGTTCATCAAAATCAGTTTTAAAGTCATTTACAGTCATGTTTGGCCTCCTGTTTGACAAAGAGTCATTTTAGGTTTTTTTAGTCTCATTAGGTCTAGGGTTTTGCTAATTTAGTCTTCGAAAAGTCTAATAATGTCAGCAGGCACATGAGGAAGCTTCAAATAAGGTTTCAGTGCAAACATTTTCATCATCATAATGCTTGATAATGATTTTTCTACAAAACTCTGTTTTGAAGAGAAATTGTCTATTTCATCTTTTGTAATAAATGCAATGTAATTTTCAAAGTTTCTTCAGTTGTAAATTTCTTTATGCGCAGCCCTGGTCACCTTTGCCAAAACCCCATGCCAGCTATCCCTGCAAAGACAGACAAGAAGCTCATCATCAGTCCAAAAACCAAAAAGGAAACGAAACGGAGTTTATTTAAAAAGTGCCAAAGTCTGCAACATTAGAAAGTGGGTTTGCCAAATGAAAAATAAAATTCTTTGATATATATAAGATATTTTCATATTCAACAATCCATTTGCATACCAAGAGACATTATTGAGCCAAGACAAATAATGGAGGGCGAAACAGTGTCTGAAGGGCGGACTGTAGGTGAGATTGACTGTCGCGGCGCACTGGGCGTTGGGCGTGGCGCACTGGTTGAGCGCGGCGCATTGGGCTGCTCACCTCTATGCATTTTTGTTCTAGCGCGGCACATACAAGGGTTGCGACACACTGGGCCACTGTCGCAGCGCACAGGGAAGACTGCTAGATCTTTGTCATTGCTTCACAAAAATTCAAATCGACTTGGTCCTTCTCACTCCAAGTAAGTTCAAGTGATCTTTTAATTGCCATTAAACACTGTTTGGTGTTTTTTGAGTTTTAATATGAGAATTTTAATGCCAAAACTATAAACCCTATCATCTTGATGAAGTAACTCCTTAGGGTTTTGAAATTGGAGTTCTAAAATTGATTTTGGTGCCAAATACTTCATTCCCCTCTTGTTATTCCTCCCTCTCACTGTTAATGTTATCATTATAGTCCATCCCCTATATCCTTACATCCCCAAAAGCACTCATTCCTAAGCCTATTTCCCTATCCCTAAAGTTATTTCATTTCAGATCATTCTCCCTTTCCCATCTCACTTGTAAAAAATTCCCAAACCCCAATTTTCCCAAACAGTTAATTGGTTGTCCCTACACTTGAGTTATCACTTGATTGAGGTCCATTGTTCCTAATGCCCTATTTCTCTACAGTCCCTCCCCTTTGACACACATTTGGAAATTAAAACAAAAGCAACAAATTCTCATTTTCATCTCATAAAAGCTAACGTATACCTTGCATGGACATCACGGAGACAGACACTGATACATCATATGACAGAGATAGTGATTCTACCACTGAGCTACATGCACTTAGAAGGCCTCGTAAAGGTGGCAAACCTGTGAGAGAAGAGCCCACCTAATTGACTCAATTACAGGCTTGCCCACTTGCCATGGCATGTTTTCGAGAGCAGTGATGCTATCAGTATTGTGAGATGATTGCTAGGATTCATCATCATCAGGAGTTAGCTTGTCTATTTGTATTTCATTTACATGATGGTCAGGTAACTCTTGCTAGTGTAAATTTCACTTTGACACCGGAAACCATCTCTCAAGCAACCGGAATACCGAATGTGGGTGAACAGTATAACAAAAGAAAACAGGTGGACAGAGTGCATTATGAACCATATATTAGGCCTAGCTTTGTGAGGCAGCTCAACAGAGTGTTCCCATTCTAGTTCCTAAAGGAATCCTATGCGCCTCTGATGAAACTCATTATCAGATACTTCAGTTGTGAGGGCCGGTTTTCATGCCTCTATGCCTACCACATCAGGTTATTGATGCATTTCACACGAGTGAGGATGATGAACATACCTTATTTCATGTGCCAAAACATCAAGAGAATGACCACTCTTTTGCAAAAGAAAACTCCCGAGCAGCAGTACAACAGTATTTATCACTATGCACTCATCAAGATCATGGTTGTACATTAGCTTGGATTGCAGGGTATTTCATGGGAGGATTTCATTTCCCATGACTTCTTCACAGCTCCTCAGGTTCCTCTGGAGGTTGTTCATGAGCTAGGTGAACCTTCACATCAGCATGAAGGTCACGAGACATAGCCTATCAGTGTGCCGACATATATCACTTATCAGAGAGGCACCAGCATATTATTTGCAGCAGCCTGGCGAGTACTATCTCCACCTGGGGTGGAAGGGGTCTCGTTGCCGTCATCAGCAGTACAGGTACAGGTACAGGACAGAGGTAAGAGGCTGATGTAGGATGAGGGCCCTTCAGGAGGCCATGATACTGACTTCATACTTATTGATGAGGATTTGAGCTCTCTAAGCTCAAAGTTGAGAGCGACTATTCAGGAGCAGAAGGCGGAGATTAACACATTGACCGTCAAATTGTAGAGAGCTCAATGGATCATAAACTACCTGTAGCAGTGGAAAAAACAGTTGGAAGATCAACAAACAATCATGGAGTTGCAAAACATCCATGAGAATCGGCAAGCTGCCCAAAGAAGCCAAACCGAGATGACACCCATTGAGCGGGAGATTGAGGCTGATAGAGAGACTTGACTTGAGAGGGTCAATATTCATCTTGAGAAGCTGTTGGAGAAGGCAAACAAGGAAAATAACATTCTCAGGCACATGAAAAACCATTATTGGGCGCGAAATCATGTTTGCAAAGCGAGGATTAAAATCCTGAAGAAAAAGCTAAGGAGGGCACTAAAGCATCGCAAAAGGCATGATAGACTCCAAATTTTGGTTAAAGCTTCTTTGGGCCAGCATAGTGCTCGATGGTGGACATTCAGCAAAAATTTCAAGAAATTTGGGAAACCTTTTGTCAGTTTTGAATTTTTTGGCCTAAACACAGATTTTTCCGCTTGACGCGTAGCGCCACTTGGCGCGCGCTTATAATTGGCATTTCCTTTCAAGGAAAAATTTGAATTTTTCTATTTTTCATCAAAATTTATGCATTCCTACCCATTACCTAAGGATTTTGACAATTTTTAGGTTGCCTAAAGGGTCAAAAACACCTCAAAATGGCCTTTCTGCCACGTTTTGCACACAAAGGAAGCAGTGTTGGGAGATTTGATTTTTGGAGGGGAAAATGGAAACCAACTCTAAAAATTCCAGTTGGGTTGGAAAGTAGAGAGGTAGGGATTTCCAAAGAGATGTCCTGTGCTCAATTTGGACTTCAGGAAGGCCCTCGAAGTCAGCCTCAAATTTGTGCTACGCATAGAGATTTCAAGCGTGGCGCATTGGGAAATTTGGCCTATTTTTCACTCAGCAGCTCAGATTTTTGCCTAGTTTTGGCTAGTTTGACTTTTTCATGTAAATATTGATGTAACTTGATGTAAATTCATTACTTTGATGTAATTTTGGCACATTTTTACTCATCCTAGTAGATTCATTCACCACAAAGTGAAATGTAAGTGAATGAATCAGTTTCCTATCATATAGAGGCAAGTTGTTTCATTGCCTATTTTCCAGTTCTTAGTTTAGATATGGTTCAAACATCTCTTATAATGGTGATATCGACCCCTAGAGGCATGGGGATGAGTTAGGCTTGTCTATATCATGTAATTCATCAATCATTTTCAGGGCTGGACACTTGGGATTGCTTGGCACATCATTGTACATTTCATCTCTGCAATTTTGACAAAGGAATAGACCAGGGTTTACAGCACTCTTTGGGATCCATGTGGCTCTATGTTTTGATGGTGTGTTTCTCTATGTGATTGTAAGTTCACTGATGTTTTATGTGTATAATTTCCCTTCTCCTTTCTTCTTAAATTAAACAAATGAGTGATAAAGGTGGAATTCATTAGATTGTTTTGCTCTGCCTTCAGTTTTGTTTAATTTTCCATGTTTTCATCTGTTTGAAGAGGATTCTTGAAATAATATTGCCCTCTTCAGCTCCTCACTGGTCTAAACTATCCATTCATTCAATTCAAAGCATCAAAACAATTGCCTTCCTTGCCCCATTAAGAACTCTGCAAAAGCTAGGCCTCATCCTCGAACCCAAAATTTTCCTTTCCCTTGGATCCAACAAAAACCACCAAAATCAAATAAAATCCTTTTACTTATATACCTAGCCTAAAATTAGCCTTTATTTCAAGTCATCTCAAGCCCTATTCATTATTTTTGTTGAGATTGACCCGGAGAGAGCCCTCTCCTGTTCTGGTAGGTCTAGCTACGAGAATGAGTGTTGTTTGATGTTACCCTGAACTTTTCCTTCTTTCAGCCTGAGGTAGATTTAGGCAATAACATATTCCTTAGCAGCTTCTTAGATTCAAGCTTTAGCTTTTAAATTTTCTTTTAGGATTTTTTTTCAAAAAACAAATATGAAAATTTTATGTAATAATATTTCTATATTTGTATATGTATTTGAATATGAATTGATATTGGTAGTAAATGGAGCACTTGCCACTTATTTTATATATAGCCAAATTTAAGTAAAAGCAATAAAAATAATAAAATTACATATATTAAAATAAGTGGCAAGTGCTCCATTTACTTAAATTTGGCTATATATAAAATAAGTGGCAAGTGCTCCATTTACTACCAATATCAATTCATATTCAAATACATATACAAATATAGAAATATTATTACATAAAATTTTCATATTTGTTTTTTGAAAAAAAATCCTAAAAGAAAATTTTTATTTTATTGATTTTGAGTTGGTAAATTTTCAAATTTAAGTAAAAGAAATAAAAACAATAAAATTACATATATCTCATCTTACAACCACAAGACAATTGCATATATATATATATTCTTTGATATATTTATTATTTATTATTTCTGTTCTCTTATAACTATTTGATATTAGTAAATGAAATATTTTAATTGGGTTTTGCTAACCATCCTACTATTGAATGTAGCTTAGTCATTTTTCAAATTTATTTTTTTAATAATTAGGATTAAACATAGATAATACAATATTCTTGTTATCATCACGAAATTATTATTTATAGTTGTTACTAATGTTTCCCTTGTAAATTTTTCTTTTGTCTACCATGAGTAAGAATATGTATTCCTCAAGTAGTCATGATATATATCATGAAAATACAAAGCTACTTTGGAAGTACTTTAATATTATTAAGTTCATAGAATTATTATAGTGGTAAGATATAACTTCATAATTAGGATAAAGAATTTCATGTTGAGGGATATGTAGTAATACCCCAAGTGAAAGAAAGGGTATATGAATTGAAATAGTAAATTCAATTAATTATTAAAGTTAAATTTGGAAAGGATAAAATGCATGTTGGGGACATGTAGAGTTAATCAAATGACATAAGGGATATAGGACATTTAATGGAAATATAAATATAATTCTTAATATTTAGGAATATGGGAAAGTTATATAGAATAGAAAAAATGAACTAATTCTTAAGGTAGGAAAAAATTTAAGATAGACATTATAATGACTGTCACAACAAATGTCATAAATTTATAGTTATGAAGCAATTGTACAAGTACAATGACAAAAATGGTATAAGATAATCGAATAAAAAAAAAATGTAGTGGGAGTTGTTACAAGTGGTATCAGAGCCCATGTTAAAAAATCTTGGCTTATGTGTCCTAACACACAGAAAAAAATTTATGGTGTCAAAGTCTATTTAAATTGTTATTTATGAAAAATAATTGATTTGTTTGTTTCATATTGAAGTCCAAAAAAGTTACAGTTGTTTTCATGAATGGAGGAGAAGGGTTGAATGTAGAACTGGGGGGTAGAGGGGCCCTACCAGATCCAAATGCTCAAATGTTGGAAATTATAAAGAATCTGTAGTAAGAAATGGTTTAGCTAAGGACTAGTAATAAACAGTTATTTGCAGGCCAGTAATGATAAGGACAGTTTGATAAAGGAATTAACCTCGAGGTCTAGCCATCATAGTGAAGATCATGAAATAGATAGAAAAGAAACAAAACCCAACTGAGAGTGGTCTGAGAATGGGTAAGAATATGGTTCAAAGTAAAAAAAAAAGGATTTGCAAAGGAATTCCGTACTCCAACATTTTATGGGGAGGAGGAAGAGGATGTGGAAGCCTTGCTCCTGAACATGGTCAAATACTTCCAGGTATATGAATATAGAAGTAATTTGAAAGCAGGATTGGTGGCTTACCAACTGCAAGGTAAAGCAACAATTTTGTGGGAAGAGACCAAAATCATACATGTGCTCGATGAAAAAACTATTTCACGGGAAGAATTTAAGGAGAAATTCAAATACAAATACCTTAGTGAGAGTTATTATGATTACATAGAAAAGAAATTTCATGAGCTAAGTCTTGGACAATGCACTATTGATGAAATTGTGACTAAATTCACAAAATTACTTCATTATGTGCCTTACATAAGGGAAGAAAAAGCTAAGGTACAAGGATTTTTGAACTCCCTACCTACCATCTACAAAGAAGGAATTGAATTTGATAATCCTAAGAAGATGGATGTGATTGTTTGTAAAGAATGACTATGCTACCAACAATTTAAATGAAGAAATGATCAAGTGAAAAACTGGCAGAATAAAGAGAAATGGAAGGTTGAAGGAAGCACAAAAAGATCAAAACTAGTCTATCTGAAGAATTTTGGAAAAAAACCACGAGCAGAAATTTTTTAATAAGAGCGGGGAAATTCAAACAACACATTCCCACACTGGTTCCAAGCCCATGGAAGCAAATAGCAAAAGAGAATGGACGGTAAAAGTTGAAGAACCATTGAAATGATGGGGTGTGGAGAGCCTCATATGTTGCGGAAATGCCCACACAACATTCGTACAATCTAGAAAATTTAGGCAGTACGAGAAGCGACTACAGTGAATGATAGTTCCCAAAATATTCCCCAGACTAGTGTAGCATTAGAGGACAAACAGGTTTAACATCAATCAACCATGATTAAATTCAAGCACTAAGAGGGATCAAATCTCTCGAGGTGAAAACCTTCCTCAAGTTTTGCACTCGGAAAAGAGGTTTTCACCTCAAGAGATTTGATCCCTCTCGACACTTCATAGATCCGGAGTTAAGATGGATCTAGGCTGGTTTTTATTGTAGAGAATAGTGGTTTTTTATTCCTTAGCATCTTCTTAGATTCAAGCTTTAGCTTTTAAATTAGCTTTTAGGATTTTTTTTCAAAAAAAAAATATGAATAGTTTATGTAATAATATTTGTATATGTATTTGAATATGAATTGATATTGATAGTAAATGGAGCACTTGCCACTTATTTTAAATATATTTGAATTTAAGTAAAAACAATAAAAAAATAAAATTGCATATATCTCATCTTACAACCACAAGAAAATTGCATATATTATGTAAAACTTGGCATAATGATCTCATGAAGTGCAGTGATGATGTTTCTTTGTGTGGGGCTGATATGACATCTCACATGTCCATTAGTGTGCTTTTTCTTCATAATGCACATGAGGAGGAGAGAAAGCAGCAAGATCTCTTATTGCTTGGATTTCTTTGGAGGGAGTTTGGCTTGTCCATCTTACATAGGGGATATGGAGAATGGCAACAAAGGGCTTTACTCCGGTGGTTATTGTTAGGAGAATATGGTTTGACATCTTTGTGTACCCATATTACTTCTTCCCTTATTCTTTTTCATAACCTTGGAATGATGGAGTTTGGGTCCAACAAGGCCAACAGTGCTAAGTATGCGAGCATATCAATGCTCAATCTAGTTCATGAAACATGGGATGAAGGAGTGGATTGTATGATGGAGATTTTCCTTTGTGAGGAGAGCCACTATATCTTTGATGGAGATTTTCCTTTGTGGGGAGAGCCACTATTGTGGCGATTGAGAGATGGAGCTGGATGAGGAGAGAGGGAGGGAAGAATAAATAAATAAAGAGTGAGTAGTGGAGAGAGAGGGGGAGTGACAAGGGAGAGATGAAGCGGGAGTGTGTATGTTTTGGGGTGAGATAAAGAGACAAATAAGGAGATATGGAGAGAAGGGGGGAGAGAAGGAAAGAGAGAGGCATATGGTAACAAAGTTGGAAGGTGAAGATAGAGAGAGAGAGAGAGGGGGAGAGAAATGAAGAGAGAGAGTGAAGAGAGATAGGGAAAGAGATATGAATATGGAGAGGGAGAGAGGGGGAGGTAAGAATAAATACATAGAGGGTGAAAGGTGGAGAGAGAGAGAGAGGGAGTGATAAAGAAGATGGAGAGAGAGGGAGAAAGGGTAGTAGGAAGGAAGAGAGATAGAAGCGAGAGAGAGAGAGAGAGAGGAGGAGGAGGATGAGGGACTGATAGATAGATAGACAGATTTGAGAAAGAGAGTTTATGTTTTGGAGTTGATATAGAGAGATAGAGTGAGATATAGATATAGATGTAATGTGAAGAGAAAAAAAGATAGATGGAGAGGAGGGAGGGACAAGGAAATTGATAGATATGGAGTGAGAGAGAGTGTGTGTATGGTGGGGTGAGATAAAAAGAAAAATAAGGAGAGATGGATGGATATATAGATATATATGTGGGAGAGAGGGAAGAATGTTTCCTGCAGTAGATGCATTTATTTCAGTGTAGATGGTGATTTCTAATCCTATTTGATTTCTTGCACTAGATAAATTTATTTTGGTGTAGATTTTGATTTCTAATGATATTTGATTACTTACACTAGATGGATTTATTTTAATGTAGATGATTTCTAATCCTATTTGATTTCTTTCACTAAATGCATTAATTTCAGTGTAGATGATGATTTCTAATCCTATTTGATTGATTTCACTCAATGCATTAATTTTAATGTAGATTTTGATTTTTGGTTATATTTGATTTCTTTCAGTAAATGAATTTATTTCAATGTAGATTATTTTTAATCCTATTTGATTGCTTGCACTGAATGGATTGATTTCAATGTAGATGGTGATTTATAATCCTATTTTATTTCTTTCACTAAATGCCTTGATTTCAGTGTAGATGGTGATTTCTAATCTTATTTGATTGCTTGCACTAGATGCATTAATTTCAATGTAGATGTTGATTTATAATTATATTTGATTGCTTGCACTAAATGCATTGATTTAAATGTAGATGATTTATAATCCTATTTGATTCCTTGCACAAAATGCATTTATTTTAGTGTAGATGGTGATTTCTAATCCTATTTGATTGCATGCACTAGATGCATTGATTTCAGTGTAGATGTTGGCTTTAAATCCTATTTTCCTACTTGCACTAGACTCATTTATTTGAGTGTAGATGTTGATTTCTAATCATATTTCATTACTCTCATTAGATGCACTGATTTTAGTGTAGATGTTGTTTTCTATTATTATTTGATTTCTTGCATTAGTTGCATTGATTTCAGTTTATATTTTGATTTCTAATTTGATGTAATTTGATGTATGATGGTACATTAATTTTAAAGTCATTGGATTAATAGTGTGTGTGCAATGATATTAGTGTAAGCACAAAAAATTATTGACAATGTACATTGATTTTTGTGTTATAGTAATTCAACCTATTAATATTGGAGAGCAAGAGAGACAAAGTATGATGTTTACTACAACGACTCGAGCTAAATATTTAAATGGTTTATGATCCAGAGTTAAGATGTTCCTCATATTATCGATATATTTTCCTTGGTCACATACAATTGAAACCAGCCTAGATCCATCTTAACTCCGGATCTATCAAGCACTAAGAGGGATCAAATCTCTCGAGGTGAAAAGCTTCCTCAATTTTTGCACTCAAAAAAGAGGTTTTCACCTCGAGAGATTTGATCCCTCTCGACATTTCATAGATCGGGAGTTAAGATGGATCTAGGCTAGTTTTTATTGTAGAGAATAGTGGTTTTTTATTCTGTTAGAGTCGGTATCTTCATCCCTCCGTCAGAGATCAAATTTCTCTTGTTGCATTTCATTTTAGGTGTCTCATTCAGTTTAGTCAGTAGGCACATGAGGAGGCTTCAAATAAGGTTTCAGTGCAAAAATTTTCATCATCATAATGCTTGATAATGATTTTTCTTCAAAACTTTGTTTTGAAGAAAAATCGTCTATTTCATCTTTTGTAATAAATGCAATGTAATTTTCAAAGTTTCTTCAGTTGTAAAGTTCTTTATGCGCAGACCTGGTCACCTTTTCCAAAACCCCATGCCAGCTATCCCTGCAAAGACAGACAAGAAGCTCATCATCAGTCCAAAAAGCACAAAGGAAATGAAACAGAGTTTATTTAAAAAATGCCAAAGTCTGCAACATTAGAAAGTGGGTTTGCCAAATGAAAAATCAAATTCTTTGATATATATAAGATATTTTCATATTCAACAATCCATTTGCATACCAAGCACTACTACATTTCGCGGAAATTCGAGCACATTTAAGACGCTTTGCCATTAAATGTCGGAAATTTTCCCAAATTTTTTCCATCACTTAAAGCCGTCGTCGCTACTGACGTCTATAGAAAAGTGTCGTATTACCGACACTTAAACTAGTGTCGCAATTACGACGTTTAAAGGAATACGTGCGCAATTGTGACACCATCAACCCAAAGCGTCGCTATTGAGACAACTCTAAACGTCGCAACGGCGACACAATGTCTAGGTGTCGCCATTGCGGCCGTTGGAGAGGCTGCCGTCCTAATGGCGGCCGCCTTTTCCCGCCCGTCGAGTATCGCCTTGGGTTATTTTCGCGCTACATAAAAATACCAAACTTATATGGCGCTACATAAGAAATTCGAAACTTATGTCTTTTCATAAAAATGTTTGGTATTTGTCGCAATAATACGATTTTGATATCACGCGCGCATTCGCTCTCTTTGCTCTTGCATAACGACGTTACGGTCAGCAACCGAGCTCGGCTCTTGCGAGGCTTGACATTTGCCCTCGGCATTCGCCCTCGGCGTTCGCCCTCGGCCTGCTTGCGGAAACATTCGCCCTCGGCGTTCGCCTGACTCTTGCGAGAACAACATTAGCCCTCGCTCTTGCAAAATGGTAAAGTTCTTCTGCAGGCCCTTCCTCTATAGTAGGGTTGACTCTATTTGGGTTTTTGGTCAATTCCATTGGATTTTGTTAGGTACAGCAAGGTTCTCTGTAGATGTCGAAGTCGAGATTCAATACCACTCTATTATCTTCATCACCCAATACAAGATTTAAATTTTTCCCAAAGAAACGCTTATTAAACGCCATTATTTCTCCCTGGCACACAAAAACCCTACATTTAAATAAAACAAGCATTGCATTTCAACTACAAAAATCTATTAGTGTTCAAATGTACATGTGTGCTACATTAACGTCGATGTCACGCGCGCATTCGCCCTGGCTCTTGCGGTACCATTCGCCCTCGACATTCGCCCTCGGCTCTTGGAGAAGCATTCGCCTTCGACGTCGCCCCTCGACGTCGCCACGAGCTCTTGCGAACGACATTCACCACGGATTCCCCCTCGGCTCTTCGAATAGCATTCGATGCATTATGCCTCGGCTCTTGCGGAGCAACCTTTGCCCTCGACGTCGCCCTCGGCGTTACGCCCTCGGCTCTTGCGAACAACATTCGCCCTCGGCTCTTGCAAAATGGTAAGTTCTTACTGGCTAGTGACCCTTCCCTCCTATAGTAGGGTTGACTCTATTTGGAGTTTTTTGGTCAATACTATTGGATTGTGTTAGGGTACATGTATGGTTCTCTCTAGATCTCAGAATCAATATTCAATACCCTCTATTATCTTCATCACCCAATACAAGATTTAAATTTTTCCCAAAGAAACGCTTATTAATAATTTGGCGACCATTATTTCTCCACCGCTTTTAAAAACCCTACATTTAAATAAGAAAACAAGCATTGCATTTCAACTACAAAAAATCTATTAGTGTTCAAAATGTACATGTGTGCATCACTTGTGTAGGGTATTCCTTTCCCACTTTCACATTATCAAGAATGTGTGCGGTATAGTTCATATTTTTTTGTGATTTAGATTGCCTTGAAAAAAGGAAAGGTAAATTATTTCCCATGGAAAAAGAAGGTTTTCCATTTTTTATAGGTTGTTTGGACTTACACGTGGAAAAATTTATGGTATGCCTTTCATATTATGTAGTTTTAAATTTGAATTAACGATTATTCTACATGAAAATATAATTACCTATGTGATGTCCTTCATCACTAATTAAAATTATAGGCTTTCAATTTTCATAGACTACTAACTCATACGATGCTAAATTCTAGGTTCTCATTGTGGATCCTCTTCCATTGATTTCACTTTCCCTACCGAGATCTTGTCGTACTTTAAAGTCATCGTAATGATACACTATATTATTTCAGGTATCCCAAAAGGCTTTTATAGTAGAACATATTGTGAAGTTTTTGACACTTGAGGATTCTTTTTAGAAGCTGCAACGTGAGTATATGCTATCGAGTTATATATCAAGCAACTTGTCCCTTAATAACCACACTATGAGGTAGGTTCAACCGGATTTGAGACTTGTTGGGACATAGCATATGAAGTTGTGTGATGAGTCCATATCACGGGTCTATTATGGTGAAAAAAAGTGAAGACATGTAATGATAGTTATTATGTTAACATTACTAGAAACATTTTCGAAATTATCCATGCTATCAAGATGTCAAAATTCCAGGGCATTGGGTGTCAATACTCGTAGCTAATAGATAATAATAATAATATAAAAAAAATCACAACTTTATTCTTGAAATATGATTGTTACACATTGGTAACCTAGTTCATGAGTTACTATCACCCACAGATTGCAAAACAAACTTAAAATATAAATTAAACCAACATGAGAATCCAACGTAAGGGTTTCTCGACAAAATCATGCCACTAACATGGCATTTTGAAAGCTCCAAATTTGAATCCATCATAAGTAATACAATGCAAACTCGGATGGATTTTCAATGCATGTTTGCATGCTACAATTATTCTCTATCTAGATATCATTTTTTTAAATGGAACCATTAGATCAAACCCCACGGTCCTTTTTATGTGAAAAATTTTCAGCTCTGTTGAGCTCTTTTTGCTCCTCACCACACCTCCATAAACCGATGTTACACGGGGGTCTGCGCCCCCCCCACCCTAGGGGTCTAGATTCCTCACCCCCTCGCGCTTCGGGGTCTTGGGGACTTCTGGGGGATGTTTCCCTCACGCCCCCTCACGTCCCCTCACAGCCCCTTTTAGTTTACTGGTTTTCGTGTTAAAATTTGATGTGCCACTTAGCATATTTGCAGAATCCAAGTGATTCGATTCGGATGGTGACATGGTTGATCTTGATATATTCGTACGAGGAAGTTGGATGCGAGAGACTAGTGGGGCATTAACTTGAGCATTTATGCTCATTATATCAATGTGATGATATCTATTTGATATTCATATGTTATGTTTTATGTTTTATGTTTCGAGACATAACTTATTTGCGTTTAAGTTTTGCATGTTTCGGACTTGAGTTGTAAACTTACGAGTTTAAACTCTATTTTTGAATCTTGATATAATATGTCATATGATATCTTAAAATTTATTTTTCATTGTACATTGTTAGTAGTTACATTAATGATTATATAGTTACAAACTTACAAACTTACATGCATGATTGTATGATGTATGTTTTAACTTTTAACTTTTAAATTTGTTTCAATTATACTGATTCATCATTCATAGATTTGTAATTTTATCATTTATGATTTATCTATCATGATGCAGAGTGTACTTGAGTAATTACGTATATACATTCCTTGCAAAAATATAGTTACATTTTAAATGATTAGAATTTTATAATTTTTATGACTTCGACGTCCCCACGTTTCACGAAAATTGGTAGGGAGCTTTTGCATAGGCCGCTCCGCGCTCCTCGTCCCCTCGCTCCCACCTCCATGGGACTTGGTGGAACATTGCCATAAACATATCTGCAAACTTATATATCATGATCTTGGAATCCATTACATATGTATGTGCCAATGTTCCATAATCTTTCCCCATCATCGATAAGAAATTTCATTGACTATCAAATTATGGAGGAACTTTCTTTATAACATTTGGCTCAAAATCGGGGACCATCTTCGTATGAGGTGAATGAGAACTATAGATATTTGAAGAAGTAGATTAGTGCCTTTTCCTCTAGCCATGGAGTCATATACTGAGTCATCCATCACAAAAATTTGTCTTTGTTCATTCTCACCTTGAAAGTTGCAAAAAATCATGCCCTAATTGAAACGATCACTAAATTTGAAAAAGATATAATAAAAACTGCAAGCTAGAAGTGCCCTATTAATACAAAGGAAAACCTTCCTACCTACCCTGAGCGAGATAGAGAAATTTTTGATTGAATAGGAAACGTATTTCCTATGGAGTTGATCCAACAACTTGTTAAATGTATGGGACTAAATCATGCATTTTGATTTCCCGAAGCATAGCATGCGCATGAAGAAAAAGTGCGAAATTAATGGAAAATCCATACATTACCACTTATAAAAACTACACTGCAAAGGTCAAAAAATACTTAATGCCTTAACTTAGTTTGAATCCAAAAATGACAAAACGGGGATTAGTGAAAACACGAGAGTGGTGTGTGGGTGAACAACATAAATAAAAAGTGAAGATACCTTTCCCACAAGATGCCTTTGTCACGCGTTGTATGACACATGTTTTTCCTTTCCTTTTATACATGCAAGTGAATGCATTATAGGTATGGAGTGTTTTCCCCCGAGAATAGGAGAAGCCTACTTAAATATATCATTTGTGGATTGAATGTTTTGGGTGCACATTAATGTACGATGACATGTTTCAGGAGTGAATTCAATGCAAGGGCATATTTCGAAACTCTAACCTCAGTCTTTCGGTGTCTTATCGAAATTATTTTAGTTTTCATTTTGTGTTTTCAAGTTAGATATTGTTTTCAAGTTTTTACATTTATAATTTTATTGCAATAGTGGTCCCGATCAGAGCGGTGCGGGAACAACCCGAAGACGAGGATGATCGCGGAAAGAGGCCCGGCGGAAGAACATGTAAAAAAGTGCAGACATTGCTCTATCTTTAGAGTATTTAAGTTATTTACATAATTCGAAATACACTATTCATCTGTGTTCAAATATGCGGACACCTAGCCATAGTACGCCTTTTGAGTGATTCCCTCTTTTGAGGAAAGCTTTTTCATCCCTATCTCGGTGTTGTTGTTTTGCAAAAAAGGCCGAGATGCAACGTCGGAATTTAATGCTTTGATAGATGCGCCTCAAACACGAAACGGAGAAGAGGATACAACATCTTATGAGGCGACTAAATAGATATCGAGGTAATAATAAAAAGTCAAAAGGATATTTTTTTTATTGCATGAGATGAGACTGTGATAGTTTGATTTTTAATTTTTACATTGACTAAACTAACAAAAAGTTCTTTTGTATGTAGCGTCTTCGGCATTTGCTTGAACCCGGAATGTTGGTGGTAGTGGGACACAAGGGCAAGAAATTGCCCAACAACCCTCTCGTATACCTTCTACTCCTTTAGGTGCTAGCAAGAAACACACCTGCCCAAGGCGACACCCGACCAAGCTGAGACGTGTTCGCGGCAATGATGAAGGCGATATGGCCGGCTACATTGTCGCGTTTCGTTACGAAAGCTACACGTGTCGGCTCACGAGGGGACCATTAATGGCACGTTGTTGGTGAACGATGAGGGTGTCCCTATAAAGCATGTATACAACTCCCCGGGGTGATTTTTAATATTTTAACTATTTCATGTACTTTATCTAAAACATATTTATGTGATTTTTATTTTTAAATTAATGATAATATCTTCTTTTTCTTTTGGTTTTATTAACTGTACAGGAAACAATGAGTTCTACGAGTTACGGAGAGCCATGCGTTAGTAATTACTTTGGCCCAACCATCACGTACGGAGTCAAATTCTGAATTCCAACATGAAAAAAAGAACTTTTATAGATTATGCTAGAAGCCCTTTTTAGGGGTCGGCATTTAGTGAGAAGCGGTGGCTCGGGTAGCTCGACAAATATTTGAAATACCGAGGGGACACCTATGGGGCGCTATTCGCAGATTTAACCCTAGATATGAGCGTCCTCTCGCGGGTTTCGGAGAGTGAGTGGAGA
The DNA here is from genome assembly GCA_034641835.2 of Pinus albicaulis. Lineage (NCBI taxonomy): Eukaryota > Viridiplantae > Streptophyta > Pinopsida > Pinales > Pinaceae > Pinus > Pinus albicaulis. The sequence goes on along the minus strand of CM076579.1, from coordinate 980,112,677 downwards.
GCACTCATCCATGACGGAAGAGAGAAAGGAGACAAAGAAAAGAAGGAAAAATGCCAAGCTGGACCCGCAAGAGTAAATTACAACTTTAATTCAATAGCTTTAATTTTCTTTATGTCTAAAATAAAAGTGTGCTACGTCATATACGACGTCAATCTTTTGATGCTAGGTTACTCGACACCTCAAAGGCAACCAAAGCTAGGATAGAGAAAAAGAGGTGCGTCCACGAGCTCGGCCGAGGTGGCTACTTGAAATTAGTGCACATAAAAATTGTAATTAAGTAGCTAAACATCTTATAATTAATTGTATCGCCTTCCAACGTTTTTTGTAATCCTATCGGATATGATTAAAAATACACAATCATATATAATGTAAGGGTGATGACTTTGGAACGATAACTACGAGAGGAAGATAAAAATATTGCTTTCCGTTTTGGCTATCAAGCAGCAGTTGAACGTCGCGACGAAGCTTTGAGGGCGAGGTCCCAAGATCTACAATGATGCGATAAGGTAAAAACATTAACCTTTCAATATTTTTGTTTTCGTCCATAAATTTTAATGTCTAACAACTTTGTTTAAATCGGGGAGCAACACTACCGACGCGAGGTAAATAACCCGATTTTAGAGCCGGATGTAGATGATTCTCTCGTGCAACACGATCATTGTGTAGCATCAGGGGACCGAGGCCGACAATCTTGCCCCTATCGGTGAGGGCCGTGACGGTAATTAATTTCCACTTATAATTTTTTCCTAATTATACCTGTGCATGGTTGTCCTTATAACTTGTTTTTTTGTGTATGACAGTGAGAATGTTTCCGCTCGAGGATCTTACCACGGAAGAGGAAGACGAGACAACGATCCCAACGGCGACAACGTAGTGCACAGAGTAGAAATACATCTCATTGCAATTTTTTTTATTAATATTACCGAACTAGTTCAATGATATTTAAAAAGCTGATAATTAAAATTTAATTATTATACATTTTTGGAGCGATGCCAAAATCCTCTGGATGAGACCGGTTTCATCGATGACAATGCTACTAGGTCGGCCAGTGACAAGCTGGTGCACCAGGTAAATAATCTCATTGCAATTTTTTTTATTAATATTACCCGAACTAGTTCAATGATATTTAAGCGACGATTAAAATTTAATATTATACGTTTTGTAGGCGATGCCCCCGTCCATTTGGATGAGCCGAGACATACGTGAATCACGCAACTAGGTCGGCGGTCGCGAGGTTGAAGACTGAAACGGGAGCGAGCACGATGATATTGATGATGTAATTAGGAGCTTTAAAAATAGGAAGAAGAAAAAAAGAAAATTTGACAATGTAAAATATTGTATTATTATAAGACAAACGTTACCATACTTGGGAACATTTTTTTGTGTTATATAAAAGAAATACTCATTTATACATACTATTTTTATGTCAAGCATTAATTGCAATGTTTCCTTGCGTACTTTTTGTTGAATTGTTTTTTTACTAGATATTGAATATTTTTTTTATGCTCATGAAAGTAAAAATTGAAATATAGATTGGAGTATTTTGGAATTGAGAGTGATGTGTGTGAGAGGGGCCATAAGGCTTCCACCTTCACGTGGTTAGCCACTATTTAGTAGAGAATAATTTATTGGAGGCGATTTAATCTTGGAGCAAACCTCCCTTGATCCCGAGCGTAGCAACAAAAAAGTCGCTGACTTAGTTGCTACTCTTTGAAGATCGTGGAAGCATGTTCCAAGTTCATCTTGCGACTCAATAAATTGTTCTTGAAACGAAAACGAGGAGCTTCTTCGTATGTTTTGACATTTTCAACATATGTTCTAACATTATCATAAGAATGCATCTTAGAGTAAAAAAATACTACATCAATTACTTGTATTTATTGTATAGATAATGATGGATTTTGATTGACTTGGCGGTCTTGAGTACAAATCCTCTTGCATCATGAGCAATACAACTTGTCAACCGAGTCATGTCCGGGATATTTTTTCTTGTGCACTTGACATTTTGTAAGTTCACTTCTACACCGAGTTCATAATTCAATATTAAGCTTGTGCACGATTATTATCTAGGGTTTTTTGTATGTGTTTTTTCATCTATTTGATTGTAAGCAACTATGCATGTTTCTACGTTGTTCACTATGATTACTCCCATTACCACTCCCGGGAGATGACTCCAGACTTTATTGTTACATAGGTTACTTTATTGTTACTATGATTTCTCCATTTACGATTTCATAGGTTACATCATGTAAAGTTGTCCAATCTCGAGTTGGTGATGAGCTTTAGTTCTCAGTTTGGGAGCTTTTGCGATATTTTCTCCTCATGTCATTCTGCATCACCTCGTTGTTTGAGCATGCCAATTGTCTACCACTTGTACCAATTGGCACATGTCAATCTGCGAGTGGTGCCACATTCCACCTATTTTCGGTGAGAGTTTAGGGTTTCTCTAACATAGCTTGAGAAATCCGATTGGTGCCTAACTTGAATATTGTCACATAATACTTATGGTTTGGATTGATGAGCATATTACCGAATGGTTGGTTGATTCACTAAGAACCACCCATAAATACTCACTTCCTCTAACACATAGAAAATAAAAATTTCTTTGACGGGAGACGAGTTTCAATACTTTGAAAACAAACTTCTATTCCCTTCAATAACTCAAAAAAAAACTATTACACTACTTCCTCACGAGAGGGATTACAAGGAAATTATGTTGCTACAAAACGCAGTGCATAAAACCAACTCAACATACGATTTCAAAACAAACATACTCTTGTCTCTAAGACACTTTCTTGTTGTGTTTTTCCCTTTCGCCTACTTTGTGCATACACACTTAAAGTTACACTCAATTTTTCACTTTTTACACCTTTGCTATGTAATAAAAAAATTAAATCTTTGTCTATAAAAAAAAATACCAAGCTTTTTAGAGCCTTTTTATTTTTATATGCTAGAACATATAAAACATATTATAATAAACCCTCTTTTAAAAAAAATAAAATTAAAACTAAATTCTATGGCCCACCTTTTCATTTTCGCATATGATATATATATAACATATGTATATATTAAACTATCAAAACATTAAAGAACCTTTCCGTCGGACTTCAAAAGTCTAAATAGATTGAATTTCAAACCAAATTCGCGTTCCAAAATGGGGATCGCGACGTACGCCTAATTTTAACTCGAGATTCTCAATCCAATGTGCCCTATAAAAAATTCGGGTCTGGTTTTTTTAGGTTTTCAGATTCCCTTCAATTTCATGCGATCCAATATTAATGCTCCACGTGTCCTCCTTTTGAATTTACAAAAGCATCGGGTAAATTTACGTTTGTGTTTAATTTCTACGGTTGGTGAATTGCGTTAATGCTTTGTTGTTGTGTTTAAATACAATCCTGTGTACGAGAAATATGTTTGTGGCCGTCTACACTTGCGGGGAATTTTAAATGCTTTGAATTAAATTTTTGGATGGCATGCAAGCAACCTCCAAAAAAAATGTTATGCATGCATCCATCCTTACCTACTGCCGGCCGGTTGAAGTTAAAATTCAACGGCACGGGGTTTAATAAGTGAGGGTGTAAAGGTAACTTTTTGTCGATAGTGCGGATTAAGATCATCTATTCATTTTTTGTAGGGTCTTATGGTGTTTGGTTTTTAGTTTTTAGGGTTGGGTTTATTGAGTCTAAGATAGTTTTCTGAGTGAAAAAATTGCTATCGGGTATTAAAAAATTTTTGGTTCTTTTGTCAAAATTTATGAGCTTGTTAGGAAATACAAAGCAGATATGGTTGTATCTTAAAATTTGTGGAAAATAATTTGAAATGAAACCTAGGTTGTTGTAGCGAGTGCAAACCCCCATTCAAATTACTAGGGGCATTGAAAGAAGACAATAAAGGCCCTTGTTTCGGAACTCAAAATTTTGTCGAAAGGAGAGTACTTCAGCTTGCCTTTTGAGTAGGGTTCGGTTTTCCTTTTTCGTTTGATGGTTTTGGTGTATCTAATTGAAGTTAGTTGCCTAAGGTATTTTTGGTTGCAAACTCCTTTTCATTTTTCATACGATATTGGCCTTGTGGAATACATTTGATTGTGTGGTCTTGTTAGATCTACAACATTTGTAGTTGTTTTAGTCTTATGGCAGGTGCACTTTTATTATGGAAATAGTTGATGCAATATTGTCATTTAATCCTTACTGATGAGGGTAGCATGTTGAGAAGTTTTTTGTGAAACATTTGTATTCAAAATGACACTTGATCTATGCGACATCATGCACTTGACTTCAAAATTTATATTCAAAGTGTGCCAGGACAATTCTTGCAAAATTTCAAATATTTAGAAGTTGTTTTAAACCATTATCTTTTTCATGTATTGGATCTTTGAGAAAATGTGAAAAATACTTTGGTATGAAACCAACTTTGGTGAAGATAATTTCCGGCCACGACAACCACTTCCAAGACATGATTTAGAAGTAGAACATTAATGTGCTTATGAACCATGAAAGATATCCTTGATGCATTATTGATGTTTGGCTAGGGTTATTTTTGGAGAAAATAACTCCTTATTCCTAGAATAGTGATCTTCAATACAAGTAAATGCACGCGGGGAGAAGAGAGATCATTGTGTGACGCAACAAAGGCTGAAATTGGACCCCCAAGGAGAGGCTGCCCTGTGTCTACAATGTCAGTGTGTGACATTTTCCTTGGTGTACCCCGTTCTTCTTTTCCTCCGGCTTTGTAGTCTTAATTGACTTCTTCTTTCTTCGGGTTTATTTATCAAATTCGTAGAATTTGATAAATAAATACTATCCACAATGGTTGGACCTTAATTTATATTCACGACTTTATATTATCTCCAATCCTTATAACCAATGTTTAACTTTCAACACTTTGTATTTATACTCCACGTTTCTTTTTAAATAAATAACTTGTAGTGAACTTTCGGCTCGATATTTCACCACCCGGCTGCTTACAACAATCACCCTCCGGACTTATGCTAATTATCTCACTTAATCGTTTAATTAAACAATTTCATTATACTCCGGCCCACACCTATATATATCAATAACCAATCAAACACTCGTATCGTGCTGGCTATCCTCCGCACACCTTAGTTAACCTCGGAGCAAGTTCAGCGATGCGACCGTCGTCCGATAGCCCTTCTCCAAATCAACGACTCTTGGCAATTTCGCTCGGCTTCCAACGTCGGGCTCGCGTGCGATGGCGTGGGTTAAACGGTTGTTTGCAGGGGTCACTTCCCCACGTGTCGCATTCCCTATGGAATCGCTCGCGAATAAGGAAATACGCCTACTCCATAAAGCGGTGCGATATGGACAGCTCGACTTTTTGTGATTCCGCTCGCGTGGTTTTTGGTAGAGGGCTTGACCATGGGTGCATGTATACCGGGTTCAGCTATCCTTTTATTTGTTAACTCATGTCCAATCCTCGAGTCGAGGTTCCGAAAGCACAACAATTTTGTCTCTTTATTAAGCGGGATTTTAATATGTGTATTATCAAAGAAAACCTTAACACAAAATTTTATAGAGAAAATTATTCAAAAGTCGAGACACGCCGGACTTTAAATGGCGATAAACCATAATTCCAAACCAAGATTAACGTTCCAAAATAGCACTGAGCGTAGTCGGTCAATTTTGTGATGCGAATTTCTTATCAAATCGCCCTAATATTTTACGGGTCCGGATTTCCAGCACTATGCGAGCGACGCTCCAAACAAAGATCCAGCTCCAATCAATTTTTGCCACGTGTCCTCAATAAAACACTTGCTACACTCATTGCGGAGTGCATTCGATAGCGTTTCAGGTGATGGGACATGGATATGGCAGATTTCATAACATTCGCATTAACATTTTAACGGCCACTTTCAATTCGATTAAGTTTTCACATCAAACCTAGATTAATTAATTTTTAACTTAGCTATATTCGAGATCGGACCTCCACTCTCTACGAGCGATTCCATACGCTCCAATTTGATACGGCCTTCGGCTCTCATTATTAATGATCGAGAGATTCATTTCTGACGGCGAATCCTTTGATTGCATTGCGGATGGGTCGACATAAAAAATGGCGTTTAGCCATGGTTTTTTCGAACGAACGAAGCCGGTTCTTTGGATGTACCTTTATGCAGTAGCTGCGATGATAAGGAGAAGTGGCAGTGAACACGCCTGGGCTTTCTTTGCATATTTCCATTTCTCTCGGTTACATATCTTGTCTCGTCTTCCTGCGGTAATTGGGTCTGCTTCTTCGTCTCTTGTGCCCCAACTGTGATTGCACCCATGCCTCGCGTGCGTCATAGGATGTGTTGCGCGGGGGGAGCACTAAGAGGTCAATCCCGGCGCGCTCCCTCCGGCCACCTCCGCGGAGGCTAGTTCACCTTCTCCCACTGACGCGCCTTTGCGCAATTTTCGCTTTGATTGCACTCTCAACCGCGCGAATCACGGTCATAGTCCACTTTGTGGTCTTCCGCGAGGAGGCCCAAACGCGAGGAAGAATGCACCGTCCCGGCGAATGCCGCGAGTAGTTTTAATTTGTTTTTCTTGCTATAGCGGGCCCGATTAATTGAAATTTACTTCAGTTTATTTTCTTTGTCTTGGACCTTTTAAGTAATATTTTTTGAGATTACACTAAGAATTAAACGTTCACGGCCAGTTTCTAGTATGAGGGCGAGTCTTCTTAATTTTTCCGATTTTTGATGACAAATTTGCCATGAGTATGGCCGGAAAATGTTTTTGACTTCGGTGTAATTTTATTCGCAATGTGAATGAATTCTTTGCTTTGAATTCTCACATTGTTAGCGTTTTGTCTTGCAGTCTGTTCAGGGATTTTGGGTACTTTAATTTGTATTTGGGATACAATGGGACGTCGGTACTCTGCTCTACGTTGCTTTCTTGTTCTACATACTACTATTTCACTTTCTTATAGATACCTCAGGGAATATTTGAATGCTTTCTCGGATTGTGCGATAATCTCCATGTGGACCGTTCTTTTGGATTTTTTTATATCATGTCCTGTATGTGACATGGGAGTATTTTTCACTATCATTGTTTGGGAGTGGGACTTCCACTTTTACCGGATGGATATTTGGGGTTCCAATCTTCGGATAGTGAAAATGTCTGTAATGACTTCATGAGTACATTTTACTTCATATAATATATTCAAAATAGCATTTTTTTCTCATTCGAAAAAAAATGATTAATGTTTATCATTCTAAAGCCTTCAAAACTAGCGATGCGGGTCTATCATTATTGGTTTATTGATATGGTACGATGGTCTTTTTATATTTTGGACATATCACACTCCTCACATGATTAGCGTTTTTCTCTTGTTCAAGGATTTTGGGTACTTTAATTTGTATTTGGAACAATGGACGTCGGTACGTACTCTATACAGTTGCTTTACTATTCTACACATCTTGATATTTCACTTTCTTATAGATGCCTTGGGCATATTTGGATGCTTTTCTCGAGATTGTCGATAATCTCCATGTGGACGTCTCGGGTTTTATATCAAGTCGGCTGTGTATGTGACATGGGAGTATTTTTCTATCATTGTACAGGGGTGGGACTTCCACTTTTACGGATGGATATTTGGGTTCCAATCTTAAGATGTGAAAATGTAATGACTTCATGGTGTATTTTTACTTCATACAATATATTGAAAACATCGTTTTTCTCTTGTGAAAAAAAATGATTAATGTTTATCACTCTGCCTTCAAAACTAGCGATCTTTGGTCTATATTCTTTCGAGTTTTATTGATATGGTCCGATAGTCTTTTTATATTTTGGACATATAACACTCCTCTACATGATTAGCGTTTTTCTCGTGTTAGAGGATTTTGGGTACTTTAATTTGTATTTGGAACAATGGACGTCGGTCCTCTATACATTGCTTTACTATTCTACATGTTGCTATTTTCACTTTCTTACTAGATGCCTCGGGCATATTTATGGATGCTTTCTCGGTTGTCGATAATCTCCATGTGGACACAGTTCTTTTGGGTTTTATATCAAGTCCATGACGTATGTGACATGGGAGTATTTTTCTATCATACGATGCAGAATTGGGACTTCCACTTTTCATGGATGTATATTTGGGTTCCAATCTTCGGATGTGAAAATGGTAATGATTTCATGGATTGTTTTACTTCATATAATATATTCAAAACAACGTTTTTTCTCTTGTGAAAAAAAAAATGATTAATGTTTATCACTCTGCCTTCAAAACTAGCGATGCTGGTCTATGTTGCTGGTTTATTGATATGGTGTGATGGTCTTTTTATATTTTGGACATATCACACTCCTCACATGATTATGATTAGCGTTTTTCTCTGTTGCAGGGTTTTGGGTACTTTAATTTGTATTTGGAACAATGGACGTCGGTACTCTATTTGTTGCTTTACTATTCTACATACTGCTATTTCACTTTCATGGACTGTTTTACTTCATATAATATCTTCACTTTCATGGACTGTTTTACTTCACTGTTGTAGGGTCTTGGGTACTTTAATTTGTATTTGGAACAATGGACGTCGGTACTCTATCTGCTGCTTTACTATTCTACATACTTTTATTTCACTTTCATGGACTGTTTTACTTCACTGTTGTAGGGTTTTGGGTACTTTAATTTGTATTTGGAACAATGGACGTCGGTACTCTATCTGTTGCTTTACTATTCTACATACTGCTATTTCACTTTCATGGGCTGTTTTACTTCATATAATATCTTCACTTTCATGGACTGTTTTATTTCATATAATATCTTCACTTTCATGGACTGTTTTACTTCATATAATATCTTCACTTTCATGGACATCTTCACTTTCATGGACTGTTTTACTTCATATAATATCTTCACTTTCATGGATTGTTTTACTTCATATAATATCTTTACTTTCATGGACTGTTTTACTTCACTATTGCAGGGTTTTGGGTACTTTAATTTGTATTTGGAACAATGGACGTCGGTACTCTATCTGTTGCTTTACTATTCTACATACTGCTATTTCACTTTCATGGACTGTTTTACTTCATATAATATCTTCAAAACAGCGTTTCTCGTCTTTTAAAATTTTAAATTTTTTTTTAAAAATTGAACCCTCCGTCGGTCTATCGACGCCTTGTAGACGTCGGAACTGCGACAATCCAGAAACGTCGGACGAGATACAGTATGAAAACGTCGGAAGCGCGACGTGCTAAACGTCGGAACTGCGACAACCCAGAAACGTCGGAAGAGAGACAGTATGAAAACGTCGGAAGCGCGACGTTCCAAACGTCGGACCACATATCGTCGAAATTACGACATCTTCCAGACGTCGGAAGAGTGACGTCCAAAACGTCGGACCACGTTTAGTCGGAATTGCGACAGGTTACAAGCGTCGGAAGAGCGACGCCAAAACGTCGGACCACGTTTAGTCGGAACTGCGATGGTTAATGAGCGTCGGAAGAACCACGTTTAAAACGTCGGAGCCGCGACGGTTTGTGAGACGTCGGAAGAGTGACGCCTGTTCGGAACGTCGGAATAAGTGTCGATAGTGCGACACTTTTTACTTGCGTCGGAACAGTGACAGCATGAGAAACCACGGTTTGTCCGCCCTTGAACTGTCGCTCTTGCGACGAATATGTGTCGGAATAGCGACGAATTGGCCGTCGGAATTTCCGCCAAATTCTGTAGTGAAGAGACATCATTGAGCCAAGACAAATCATGGAGGGCGAAATAGTGTTTGAAGGGCAGACTGTGGGTGAGATTGACTGTCACGGCACACTGGGCGTTGGGCGCGACGCACTGGTTGAGCGTGGCACATTGGGCCACTCACCTCTATGCATTTTGGTTCCAGCACGACGCATACTATGTCGCGATGCACTGGGCCACTGTCGTGGCGCATAGGGTAGACTGCTAGATTTTTGTCATTGCTTCACAAAAATTCAAATCGACGTGGTCCTTTTCGCTCCAAGTAAGTTCTAGTGATCTTGTAATTTCCATTAAACACTGTTTGGTGTTTTTTGAGTTTGAATATGAGAATTTGAAGGCCAAAACTATAAACCCTATCATCTTGTTGAAGTGCCTCCTTAGGGTTTTGAAATTTGAGTTCTAAAACTGATTTTGGTGCCAAATACTTCATTCCCCTCTTTTTATTCCTCCCTCTCACTGTTAATATTATCATTATAGTCCATCCCCTATATCCTTACATCCCCAAAAGCACTCATTCCTAAAGTTATTTCATTTCCGATCATTCTCCCTTTCCCATCTCACTTGTAAAAAATTCCCAAACCCCAATTTTCCCAAACAGTTAATTGGTTGTCCCTACACTTGAGTTATCACTTGATTGAGGTCCATTGTTCCGACTGCCCTATTTCTCTACATTCCCTCGCCTTTGACACACATTTGGCAATTAAAACAAAAGCAACAAATTCTCAATTTGATCTCATACAAGCCAACATATACCTTGCATGGACATCATGGAGACAGATACTGATACATCATATGATAGAGATAGTGATTCTACCACTGAGCTACATGCAACTAGAAGGCCTCCTAAAGGTGGAAAACATGTGACAGAAGAGCCCACCTCATTGACTCAATTGCAGGCTTGCCCACTTGCCATGGCATTTTTTCGAGAGCAGTCATGCTATCAGTATTGTGAGATGATTGCTAGGATTCATCATCATCAGGAGTTAGCTCGTTTGTTTGTATTTCATTTACATGATGGTCAGGTAACTCTTGCTGGTGTAAATTTCACTTTGAAACCGGAAACTATCTCTCAAGCAACCGAAATACTGAATGTGCGTGAACAGTGGAACAAAAGATAGCAGGTGGACATAGTGCATTATGAACCATATATCAGGCCTAGCTTTGTGAGGTAGCTCAGTAGAGTGTTCCCATTCCGGTTCCTAAAGGAATCCTATGCGCCTCTGATGAAACTCATTATCAGATACTTCAGTTGTGATGTCCGGTTTTCACGCCTCTATGCCTACCACATCAGGTTATTGATGCTTTTCACAAGGGTGAGGATGATGAAAATACCTTATTTCATGTGTTGGAACATCGAGAGAATGACCACTCTTGTGCAGAAGAAAAATCCCAAGTAGCAGTACAATAGTATTTATCACTATGCACTCATCAAGATCGTGGTTGTACATCAGCTTGGATTGCAGGGTATTTCATGGGAGGATTTAATTTCCCATGAATTCTTCACAGCTCCTCAGGTTCCTTTGAAGGTTTTTCATGAGCTAGGTGAACCTTCACATCAGCATGAAGGTCACGAGACATAGCCTATCAGTGTGCCGACATATATCACTTATCAGAGAGGCACCAGAGTATTATTTGTAGCAGCCCGCCGAGTACTATCTCCACCTGGGGTGGAAGGGGTCTCGTTGTCGTCATCAGCAGTACATGTATAGGTACAGGACAGAGGTAAGAGGCCTATGCAGGATGAGGGCCCTTCAGGAGGCCAGGATACTGACTTCATACTTATTAATGAGGATTTGAGCTCTCCAAGCTCAAAGTTGAAAGAGACTATTCAGGAGAAGAAGGCGGAGATTGACACATTGACCGTCAAATTGCAGAGAGATCAATGGATCATAAAATACCCGGAGTAGTGGAACAAATAGTTGGAAGATCAGCAAACAATCATGGAGTTGCAAAACATCCGTGAGAATCGGCAAGCTACCCAAAGAAGCCAAACCGAGATGACACCCATTGAGCGGGAGATTGAGGCTGATAGAGAGACTTAGCTTGAGAGGGTCAATATTCATCTTGAGAAGCTATTGGAGAAGGAAAATAAGGAAAATAACATGCTCATAAACATGAAAAACCATTATTGGGCGCGAAATCATGTTTTCAAAGCGAGGATTAAAATCCTGAAGACAAAGCTAAGGAGGGCACTAAAGCGTCGCAAAAGGCATGATAGACTCCAAATTTTGGCCGAAGCTTATTTGGCCCAGCATAGTGCTTGATGGTGGACATTCAGCCCAAATTTCAAGAAATTTGGGAAACTTTTTGTCAATTTTGAATTTTTTTGCCTAAACACAGATTTTTCCGCCCGACGCGTAGCGCCACTTGGCGCGCGCTTATAATTGGCAGCTCCTTTAGAGAAAAACTTTGTATTTTTGGATTTTTCATCAAAATTTATGCATTCCTACCCATTACCTAAGGATTTTGACAAGTTTTGGGTTGCCTAAAGGGTCAAAAACACCTCAAAAATGGCCTTTCTGCCACTTTTTGCACACATAGGAAGTAGTGTTGGGAGATTTGATTTTTGGAGGGGAAAATTGCAACCAAATATACAAATTCCACTTGGGTTGGAAATTAGACAGGTGGGGCTTTCCAACGAGCTATCCTGTGCTCAATTTGGACTTCGGGAAAGCCCTAAAAATTACACTCGAAGTTGTGCTACGCATAGAGATTTCAGGCGCGGCGCATTGGGAAATTTGACCTATTTTTCACTCAGCAGCTCAAATTTTCGCCTAGTTTTGGCTAGTTTGACTTTTTCATGTAACTCTTGATGTAAATTGATGTAAATTCATGAATTTGATGTAATTTTGGCACATTTTTACTCATCCTAGTAGATTCATTCACCAAAAAATGAAATGTAAGTGAATGAATCACTTTCCTATCATATAGAGGCAAGTTGTTTCATTGCCTATTTTCCATTTCTTAGTTTAGATATGGTTGAAATAGCTCCTAGAATGGTGAGCTCGACCCCTAGAGATATGGGGATGAGTTATTCTTGTCTATATCATGTAATTCATCAGTCATTTTCACGGTTGGACACTTGGGATTGCTTGGCACTTCATTGTACATTTCATCTCTGCAATTTTGACAAAGGAATAGACCAGGGTTTGCAGCACTCTTTGGGATCCATGTGGCTCTATGTTTTGATGGTGTGTTTCTCTATGTGATTATAAGTTCACTAATGTTCTATGTGTATCATTTCCCTTCTCCTTTCTTCTTAAATTAAACAAATGAGTGATAAAGGTGGAATTCATTAGATTGTTTTGCTCTGCCTTCAGTTATGTTTAATTTTCCATGTTTTCATCTGTTTAAAGAGGATTCTTGAAAGCCTCTTTCCCTCTTCAGCTCCTCACCGGTTTGAGCTATCCATTCATTCAATTCAAAGCATCAAAACAATTGTCTTCCTTGCCCCATTCAGAACTCTGCAAAAACTAGGCCTCATCCCTAAACCCAAAATCTGCCTTTCCCTTGGATCCAACAAAAACCCCCAAAATCAAATCAAATCCTTTTACTTATATACCTAGCCTAAAGTTAGGCTTTATTTCAAGTCATCTCAAGCCCTATTGATTATTTTTGCTGAGATTGACCCAGAGAGAGCCCTCTCCTGTTCTGGTAGGGCTAGCTACCAGACTGAGTGTGGTTTGATGTTACCCTGAACTCTGCCTTCTTTCAGCCTGAGGTAGATTTAGGCAGTAACATAGTGGCAACCATACTGGGGATGAAATGGTTTTCTTGTTAGTGTTATTTTTTTCATAAGCTACAGACGGAGACTGAAGTTATGCCAGGTAGCCTTCGAAACTCTCTTGCTTTGCATTAGCGAAAGTAGATAAACGCTGCTTCAGTCAATCTCCGGTCTAGTTTGTAAATGTGGCAACAAATATTCCTGAATTCATAGAGTCTGTATCCGAAACTCTTGGGCCATCAGCAGTCACATCTGATTCACAAGTTCATATCGAGCCTCCTTTCATTCCTACCATTCCCGTGCAACCATCTATTTCTGATCAACAATATGCAGTATTTTCTCCATCCACACCACATATACCTCATACACCTATATCTCCAAGACTGGTTATAAATCCACCAAGAGCAATGGCTGCCCGATTTGCACCTCTTGTGTTGCCTCAGAACGTGGATGACATTCCCGCTGATTATCAATGTAAGATTCCATTATTTGATGGAACTCCTCAAAGTGTTCCTTCTCAGCAACATGTGGATAGGATGTCAGATTTCTTTTACCTTCATGAAATTGATGCAGAAAATGTGACCATGAGATTATTTGTGCAAACTTTTGGAGGAGAAGTAAGAAAGTGGTTCAGAGCTTTGCAGCCGAGAAGTATTGCTACATTGGCTGAGCTTCAGAGACAATTCTTGGATCGATGGGAAGTAAAGAAATATCCTCTTTAGATCACTTCTGAATATACCAAGATTAAGCGGAATGTTGGTGAGTCTGTCCAAGATTATTGTATTAGATTTGATGCGGTTTACAATGCAATTCTTGATGATTTAAGGCCATCTAGGAGGTCGGATTTGCTTAAGTTTCCAGATGGTTTTGATCCGGACATGGCCTATCAATTAAGAGAAAGAGATCCAGCCACTTTGGAAGACATGCAGAAAATTGCAGTCAGTGTTGAAGCTAATTTGAATGACAAGAGAGCTAGATTGAAAGATGAAAAGAAAGTCGCAATAAAGGAAGAGGCTTCTACTTCAGATCAAGTACTTCGCAAGGTGGAAAAGATGATTGAAAGATTAACACTTGATAAGCCTTAACCGTAGATCAGAAATCCTTACTTCCATGGCCAGCATCAACCACAATTCAGGATAAAACAATGAGAGCATCAAGTACAAGAACCGCCAGCACAACAGCAGGTAAAGACACCTTTACATCAGAATTTTGTTGGTTCGAAATCAAATGATGAAGATAATGTAATAGGGGAAGAGAATCACTTCTTTACATCGGATGATTTTCCCACCTTTATCACTAAAGATGAGGAGTATGCAGAAAGCTCAGCTGTACAAAAAGATGCGGATTTCATCTTGGCAAATGAGACAGCTCTTGAAGAAGAGTCGGATGAATCTCAGAGAGGTTATATGAATGCTTTGTCTGCCTAGAAACGGCAATATTCACTTAGAAACAGAGATGTGCCTATCAATCCAATCCAAAAGAGAAAGGAAGTTTCAGAACCAAAGAATGATGCACCTGTTGCACAAAAGAAGGGAAAAGAGATAGCTGATCCCACTATTAGCAAATCCCCATCAGCAAATGCAAGATCCAATCAGCCAATTGTATCGAGAGAGAAAGCTGAAAAGAAGGATGTTCCAGCCAAAGAGGTAGAAAAACTTCGATTTTTAGGTTAGAGAATGAAATTGCTAAGTTAAAAGTATCCATTCCTTTGACTGAATTGATGAAGAATAGCAGCTACAAGGGTTAGGTATCTAAAATTTTGAATTTCAATCCAATGTATGATATGGTGAATGTGGAAGATGATCAACCTGAGTTGATAATTGCACCAGCATTGGATGGTGTGTCTCCCGATAGTGATGTGCCTCCTTTTTATATCAGCCTTATATTGCATGATTTTGTGCTACATAATGCCATTTTTGATTCCGGAGCATCTCATAATCTCATGCCGAGGGAAATAATGAAGAAATTGGGATTGGACATCACTAGAAAATATCATGATCTTTACTCTTTCGATTCCAGTAGAGTAAGATGCATTGGGCTTATCAAAGATTTGGTGGTCAGTTTAGATCAGATTTTGACAAAGAATTTTTTGATGGATGTGGCTGTGGCAGATATTCCTCCTAGATTTGGCATGCTTCTTTCCAGATCTTGGGGAGCGAAACTAAAGGGAACATTGCAACTTGATTTCTCCTATGCTACCATTCCTGTGTTTGGTCAGATGAGAAAATTATATCGGGAGCAAAAGATGAAGTATATGATCACCAGCAAGGAGAAACCGGTAAATCATCTAATCAATTATTTACATACAGATTTAGAGTCATTTGTTTTGTATTTAGATAGTTTCAATGATGTAAATAGTCAGTTAGTTGAAGTAGAAGACATTCCGGAGATCACCGAGAATTTTAGAGAGGTCATAAAGAAAGAAAGACAACAATTTGAAAGTTCCGCTGAGCAATCAGCCTTCCGACAGTAGCAGAAAATTGATGGACAACAAGTAGAAATAATAGAGAAAACAGAATTTCAACACTTGGAAGAAGATGAAGATGGTTTATGGACCATGGATTTTGATGGTGCAGTTGGAAGTGATGGTGCTAGAATTGGCATTTGGGTACGCAGCCCTTTTTCCGCCCCAAACAAGGTACCGAGTAATGTAAGGGTCTGTTCTTATAAATTAGCTTTTGATTGTTCGAATAATGAGGCTGAATACGAAGCTTTGATTGCTGGTCTAAAAATTCTTAGAAAGTTGAATGCTAAGAGGATTTCAGTCTATGGCGACTCCTAGTTGGTAAATAAGCAAGTGAAAGGTGAATACCAAGCTAAGCATCCTCGAATGCGGGCTTACTGAAATGCAGTTCTTGATATCTTGAAATTGTTTTCAGATTATACTTTGACTTGTGTCCCTCGTATTCAGAATGGTATTGTAGATGCACTTGCAAAGGCAGCAAGTAATTTGAAAATTCCAATGAACTCAAGTAACAAATTCGAAATTCATGTGAAGCATCATCCGACTGTCCCAGATAATCGAAGGTATTGGCAAGTATTTCAAGATGATGATGAGATTGATGAATTTCTGCAAAATGAAGGAAAATTCAAAGACACTTCAATTGATATGGAGCATGATGACGGTGGGACTGATGTGCAAATAAATCATATGGAAGTATTGCAGCTGAAGGATAATGTCATTCCTAAAGTTTTGATACATTTAGAAGAGCTTTTTGATCAAGATGACGTAGCTAGAAAACCAACCTTGCGGCCAACCGAAAAGGGAGTTGAAGATGTGAACATTGGATCAGCTGAGAATCCAAAGATGGTGAAATTGTCAAAAGCATTGCCACTGGAGGTAAAAGCAAAGTATGTCAGTTTTTTATCTTCTTTTGCTGATGTATTTGCTTGGGAATATTCAGATTTGAAGACATATGATACCAATATAATTTAGCACACCATTCCGATTAAGCCAAATCAAAAGCCCTTCAGGTAGAAGTTGAGAAGAATAAATCCAAAATTCCTGCCCTCAATAGAGAAGGAAGTGAATCGATTGCACAAGGCTGGTATCATTGTTCCCATAAAGTTTTCAGATTGGATTTCTAATTTGGTGCCCGTATGCAAGAAGATAGGTGAGATTCATTTGTGCATTGATTTTAGGAATCTGAATAAATTTTCTTTGAAAGATAATTATCCATTGCCCAAAATGGATCACATACTTTAGTGAGTAGTTGGAGCATCTTTTATGTCGCTACTCGATGATTATTCTAGGTATAACCAAATTCTAGTCCATGAGGATGATAGAGACAAAACAGCGTTCACCACTCCGTGGGGAACTTTCCATTATGCTAAAATGCCTTTTGGTTTGAAGAATGCTGGTGCGACATTTCAGCGAGCAATGTATATGGCATTTTCAAATGAGAAGGATGTTTTTCTAGTTGTGTATCTTGATGATCTGACAGTCTTTTGTAATTCTGATGAAGAGCACCTTTACCATTTGAAGATTTTTTTTCAGCGGTGTAGAAAGTATGGTGTGTCACTCAATCCGAAGAAAAGTTTGTTTACCATGGATGAGGGCAAGCTTCTTGGTCATATTATCTCAAAATATGGCATCCGTATTGACCCAGCTCGAGTAGAAGCTATTCAGCAAATTGATCTTCCCCGAAACAAAAAGGAGATCCAATCCTTCAATGGTAAGATGAATTTCTTACGCCGCTTTGTGCCTAATCTTGCCAAACATTTAAGAGAGATTACAAACATGCTTAAGAAATACAATGTAGTGAAGTGGAATGAGGAGGCTGTAAAGTCTTTCAATTTAGTGAAGTTGACTCTTTCTTTAGCTCCGATTTTGATCAACCCGGACTATACTCAAGATTTTATTTTGTTTTCTTGCCTCGGAGCATACTATGGCAATGGTATTGATGCAGAAAAGAGATGAGCATGAAAAACCAATTGATTTTTTCAATTGAACCATAAGAGATGCAGCCTTAAAGTATAACATCATTGAAAAGCAATATCTCGCCTTAGTGAAAGCATTGAAATATTTTCGGTAATATATTCTGCATTCTCATATTCTTGCTTATGTTCCTAATGTTACTGTTAAGGATGTTTTAGTGCAAACAAATCTAGAAGGGAGATGAGGCAAATGGACTGCTGCCTTGTTGGAGTATGATGTGGAGATAAAGCCGACAAAGCTTATCAAAGGACAAGGGCTGGATAAGCTAATGGCTAAGTCGAATTTGCATGCCTTGGAGATCAATCTTATTGCTGCTATGTCCGAGGAGAATGAGGAAAGTTCATCAGTTCAGGTATTAGAAATATTTGTGCTTTCTCCTTGGTATTCAAATATTGTATATGTTCTTCAAAATTTGTCACCACCGCCCAGCATCGCTAGAAACAAAAGTAGAACTCTGAAATTGAAGGTTGTTAAGTTTTGTATTTTGAATAATTCACTCTATTGGAAAGATACCGGTGGTGTTTTGCTGAATTGTTTGGTTGAAGAAGAAGCAAAGCAGGTTATGAAGGATTTTAATAAGGGAGATTGTGGGGGTCACCTTTTTTGAAAGACAACGGCAAATAAAATTTTGAGAGCGAGATATTATTGGTCGACACTTTTTGCTGATGTGTATAAGACTGTCAAAAGTTATCATGAATGTCAGATTTTTGATGGGAGACAGAAATTGCAGCCTTTGCCATTTAAGCCCATTGAGGTAAGTGCTCCTTTTCAGCAGTGGGGTTTGGATTTCATTGGCGAGATCCATCCCGCTTCTTTAGCTGAGCACAGGTGGATCCTCACGGCGACAGATTATTTCACGAAATGGATCGAACCACTTCCCACCAGGTAGGCTACGGATTCGGTAATAATTTCATTCCTTGAGAATAATATTTTGTCTCGTTTTGGTTGACCGAATAATTTGATTACTGATAACGCAACAACTTTCAAATCAAAAAGAATGATTGAGTTTTGTGACGAGTATCACATCACTTTGGGACACTCAACCACTTATCATCCAAAAGGCAACGGATTGGCTGAGTCTTCGAACAAATCTTTGGTCAACATTATTAAAAAGTTGCTAGAAATAAACAAGAAAATTTGGCATAAGAAGTTGGTCAATGCACTTTGGGAAGATCGAGTGAGTCAGAATAAATCCATTGGTATGTCCCCTTTTGAGTTATTATATGGAGTTGACATGATATTTCCTACCTCTCTCGCAGTTCTAGTGGTCAAACTTCTACAGGAAGCTCGCAGTGAAGATGATCATATGCAAAGAAGAATAAATAAAATGATCCATTTGTAGCAGACGAGAGAATAATTCTTCCAAAACACATTCAAGCTGCAAGAGAGAATTAAAAAAATATATGACAGAAAAGCAAAGGCGGACAAATTTCAATTGGAAGAAGTGGTGCTGAAATGGGATGCAAGGAACGAGGAAAAGGGTAAGCATGGTAAGTTTGAAAATCTCTGGAAATGACCCTTTAAAATTGCTGCATATTGGGGTCAGAATGCTTTTCTTCTGAAAGAGATGAATGGGGAAGATTGTCCAGGAGGGCTAGTCAATGGTCGGCTGCTCAAACGGTATCATTTCTGAAATGTTTTCTGCTGTTTACATTGTCACTGTACATACTAGTTTATTTCAGTTTCATTTGCAAGTGTATTTTGTGATCTTTTCTTTAGTTTGGGGCCCGAAGTGAAGGCTATAATTCTAAACAATGATTTCAGCTTTGGTTTGAGTTTTTCAAGTCAGGTCTTTCAGTCATTTTGATTTCAAAATTGAGTCAATTTGAGTTAATTTTCAGTCGATAAAATTGAGTCAAGAGTCTTGTGTCAATTTGTCGAAGTTATGGATTCCATAGCCCAATGGACGAAGGCACTGCCTACTCTCCCATAAATCTGTAGTTCACGGCACCTCCAAGGAGCTACCATCCCCATTGGAGCCAATGTTAGAGTCAGTATCTTCATCCCTCCGTCAGAGATCAAATTTCTCTTGTTTCATTTCATTTTAGGTGTCTCATTTAGTTCAGTCAGCTGCATTCCATTAGGAGCATGGATCATCTGACGGAAGGGTCTTGTCTTTCATATCCCTCATGTCTTGTACCTACTGTTCTATGTCTATTCATCAAAATCAGTTTTAAAGTCATTTACAGTCATGTTTGGCCTCCTGTTTGACAAAGAGTCATTTTATGTTTTTTTAGTCTCATTAGGTCTACGCTTTTGCTAATGTAGTCTTCAAAAAGTCTAATAGTGTCAGCAGGCACATGAGGAAGCTTCAAATAAGGTTTCAGTGAAAAAAAATTCATCATCATAATGCTTGATAATGATTTTTCTTCAAAACTCTGTTTTGAAGAAAATTTGTCTATTTCATCTTTTGTAATAAATGCAATGTAATTTTCAAAGTTTCTTCAGTTATAAATTTCTTTATGCGTAGCCCTGGTCACCTTTGCCAAAACCCCATGTGAGCTATCCCTGCAAAGACAGACAAGAAATTCTTCATCAGTCAAAAGCACAAAGGAAACAAAAACGGAGTTCATTTAAGAAGTGTCAAAGTCTGCAACATTAGAAAGTGGGTTTTCCCAAATGAAAAATAAAATTCTTTGATATATATAAGATATTTTCATATTCAACAATCCATTTGCATACCAAGAGACATCATTGAGCCAAGGAAAGTCGTGGAAGAGCGAAACAGTGTTTGAAGGGTGGAATGTGGGTGAAATTGACTGGTGCGGCGCATTAGGCAATGGTCGCGGCGCACTGGCTGAGCGTGGCGCATACGACCACTCACCTCTCTGCATTTTTGTTCCAGTGCGGCGCATACAAGGGTTGCGACGCACTGGGCCACTGTCGCGGCGCACAGGGTAGACAACCAAATTTTATTCATTGCTTCACAAAAATTCAAATCGACTCGGTCCTTCTCGCTCCAAGTAAGTTCAAGTGATCTTGTAATTTCCATTAACCCATTTTTTGTGTTGTTTGAGTTCAAATATGAGAGTTTTAATGCCAAAACTATAAACCCTATCATCTTGTTGAAGTGCCTCCTTAGGGTTTTAAAATTGGCGTTTTAAAATTAATTTTGGTGCCAAATACTTCATTCCCCTCTTGTTTATTCCTCCCTCTCACTGTTATATTATCATTACAGTACCTCCCCTATTCCCTTATATCCCAAGTCACTCATTCCTAAGCCCCATTTCCCTATCCCAAGTCATTTCATTTCCCATCATTTACACTTTCCCATCTCACTTGTAAAAAACTCCAAACCTCAAGTTTCCCAAACAATCAAGTGGTTGTCCATTGTCCCTACATTTGTCAAATTTTCAAAAGGCATATTATCACTTGATTAAACCCCAATTTTCCTACTGCCCTACTTCTCCTACAGTCCCTCCCCTTTGCTACCATATAGTTGGCAATTGAAAAAAAGCACCAAATTCTCATTTTCCTCTCATCTAAGCCAATATACACCTTGCATGGACATCATGGAGACAGATACTGACACATCATATGAAAGAGATAGTGATTCTACCACTGAGCTACATGCACCTAGAAGGCCTCGTAAAGGTGGCAGACATGTGAGAGAGGAGCCCACCTCATTGAATCAATTGCAGGCATGCCCACTTGCCATGGCATGTTTTCGAGAACAGTCACGCTATCAGTATTGTGAAATGATTGCTAGGATCCATCATCATCAGGAGTTGACTCGTTTGTTTGTATTGCATTTACATGATGATCAGGTAACTCTTGCTGGTGTAAATTTCACTTTGACACCAGAAACCATCTCTCAAGCAACCGGAATACCGAATGTGGGTGAACAGTGGAACAAAAGACAGCAGGTGGACAGAGTGCATTATGAACCATATATCAGGCCTAGCTTTGTGAGGCAACTCAGCAGGGTGTTTCCATTCCGGTTCCTAAAGGAATCCTATGCGCCTCTGATGAAACTCATTATCAGATATTTCAGTTGTGAGGGCCGGTTTTCACGCCTCTATGCCTACCACATCAGGTTATTGATGCATTTCACTAGAGTGAGGATGATGAACATTCCTTATTTCATGTGCCGGAATATCAAGAGAATGACCACTCTTGTGCAGAAGAAAACTCCCGAGCAGTAGTACAACAGTATTTATCACTATGCACTCATCAAGATCGTGGTTGTACATCAGCTTGGATTGCAGGGCATTTCATGGGAGGATTTCATTTCCCATGATTTCTTCACAGCTCCTCAGGTTCCTCCGGAGGTTGTTCATGAGCCAGGTGAACCTTCACATCAGCCTGAAGGTCACGAGACAGAGACTACCAGTGTGCCGACATATGTCACTTATCAGAGAGGCACCAGAGTATTATTTGCAGCAGCCCGACGAGTACTATCTCCACCTGGGGTGGAAGGGGTCTCGTTGCCGTCATCAGCAGCACAGGTACAAGTATAGGACAGAGGTAAGAGGCCCATGCAGGATGAGGGCCCTTCAGGAGGCCAGGATACTAATTTCATATTGATTGATGAGGATTTGAGCTCTCCAAGCTCAAAGTTGAGAGAGACCATTCAGGAGCAGAAGGCAGAGATTGACACCTTGATCGTAAAGTTGCAGAGAGCCCAATGGATCATAGATTACTTGGAGTAGCAGAACAAACAGTTGGAGGATCAGTAAAAAATCATGGAGTTGCAAAACATCCGTGAAAACCGGCAAGCTACCCAAAGAAGCCAAACCGAGATGACACCCATTGAGCGGGAGATTGAGGCTGATAGAGAGACTTGGCTTGAGAGGGTCAATATTCATCTTGAGAAGCTGTTGGAGAAGGAAAACAAGGAAAATAACATGCTCAGGCACATGAAGAACCATTATTGGGCGCGAAATCATGTTTGCAAAGCGAGGATCAAAATCCTGAAAGCAAGGCTAAGGAGGGCACTAAAGCGTCGCAAAAGGCATGATAGACTCCAAATTTTGGCCGAAGCTTCTTTGTCCCAGCATAGTGCTTGATGGTGGAAATTCAGCCCAAATTTCAAGAAATTTGGGAAACTTTTTTTCAATTTTGAATTTTTTGGCCTTGACACAGATTTTTCCACCCGACGCGTAACGCCACTTGGCGCACGCTTATAATTGGCAGCTCCTTTTGAGGAAAACTTTGCATTTCTGGATTTTTCATCAAAATTTATGCATGCATACCCATTACCTAAGGATTTTTACAAGTTTTGGGTTGCCTAAAGGGTCAAAAACACCTTAAAATGGTCTTTCTGCCACTTTTTGGACCCACAAGAAGCAGTGTTGGGAGATTTGATTTTTGGAGGGGAAAATGGAAACCAAATTTAGAAATTCCACTTGGGTTGAAAATTATACAGGAAGGGCTTTCCAACGAGCTATCCTGAACTCAATTTTGACTTCGGGAAGGTCCTCAAAATCAGCCTCAAAGTGGCGCCACACATAGAGAATTCAGGCGCGGCGCATTGGGAAATTTGGCCTATTTTTCACTCAGCAGCTCAGATTTTCGCCTAGTTTTGGCTAGTTTGATTTTTTCATGTAAATCTTGATGTAACTTGATGTAATTTAATGACTATGATGTAATTTTGGCACATTTTTACTCATCCAAGTAGATTCATTCACCAAAAAGTGAAATGTAAGTGAATGAATCAATTTCCTATCATATAGAGGCAAGTTGTTTCATTGCCTATTTTCCAGTTCTTAGTTTAGATATGGTTGAAACAGCTCCTAGAATGATGAGCTCGACCCCTAGAGGCATGGGGATGAGTTAGGCTTGTCTATATCTTGTAATTATTCAGTCATTTTCAGGGTTGGACACTTGGGATTGCTTGGCACTTCATTGTACATTTCATCTCTGAAATTTTGGCAAAGGAATAGACCAGGGTTTGCAGCACTCTTTGGGATCCATGTGGCTCTGTGTTTTGATGGTGTATTTCTCTATGTGATTGTAAGTTCACTGATGTTTTATGTGTATCATTTCCCTTCTCCTTTCTTCTTAAATTAAACAAATGAGTGATAAAGGTGGAATTCATTAGATTGATTTGCTATGCCTTCATTTCTGTTTAATTTTCCATGTTTTCATCTGTTTAAAGAGGACTCTTGAAAGCCTCTTGCAATCTTCAGCTCCTCACCGGTCTAAACTATCCATTCATTCAATTCAAAGCATCAAAAAAATTGCCTTCCTTGCCCCATTCAGAACTCTGCAAAAACTTGTCCTCATCCCCGAACCCAAAATCTTCCTTTCCCTTGGATCCAACAAAAACCCCCAAAATCAAATCAAATCCTTTTACTTATATACCTAGCCTAAAATTAGCCTTTATTTCAAGTCATCTCAAGCCCTATTGATTATTTTTGCTGAGATTGACCCGGAGAGAGCCCTCTCCTGTTCTGGTAGGGCTAGCTACCAGACTAAGCGTGGTTTGATGTTACCCTAAAACTCTGCCTTCTTTCAGCCTCAGCTAGATTTAGGCCATAACAGATTTGATACCGAAAACCCTCTCCGATGTGCTCTTTCGTCCGTTGGGCTCCCTTCCCAATTCGCATCCGTGAATCCACTCATCCGTGAATCCATGCAATTTCACCTCATCCTTCTATCCGTACTGCGTGCTCATAATCATATGTGCCCCCGAGAGTCTCTGCAGGCGCGTCTTTCGTCTCTAAAAGAGCTTGGTAGGCTTAACCATCGCTTGTGAAAGCTGGTTCACCGCATAGCATATGTTCGGTCTTGTATTAACTAAATACATGAGCGAACCCACCAACTGTCAATAAATAGTGGCATCCACTACCTCTGCCGATGTAGCATCCTCTTTCCTCCAATTTCCTGGAAGAGGAGTATCCATGGGCTTGCAGTCCTCCATGTGAAACTTACCAAGTATCTCCCGAGCATACTTGCCTTGAGACACAAACAATTCACCTTCTCGCTGCCATATTTCCAATCCAAGGAAATAATGAAGGAGGCCCAAATCCTTCATCTCAAACTCCTTTGCAAGATCTACCTTGCATGAGTGTATCAACTGCTCATCACTTGTTAGTATTAAATCATCAACATAAATTACAATGATTAAAAACTTACCCTCAACCACAATCTGGTACAAGTTTGCATTCGCCTCACTCTTGGTGAAGCCAAGTCCAGTGAAATAGCTGTCGATCCGAGTGTACCAAGCACGTGGTGCTTGTTTCAGCCCATACAACACTCTTTTGAGCCTGCACACATGCGACTCACTGCTGAAGATCTCAAATCCTTCAGGCTGCTCAATGTACACCTCTTCCTCAATGATCCCATTAAGGAATGTAGTCTTCACATCCATCTGATGAATGTGCCAACCCATCTGCGCTGAGAGAGCAAGGATGGTCCTTATGGAAGAATACCGTGTGACAGGTGAAAAGGTTTCTTCATATTCAATCCCCTCAATCTGTGAGAAGCCCCAAGAAACAAATCTTCCCTTATACTTCTCAATGCTCCCATCAACAACTTTCTTTACCTTATAGATCCATCTTGATCGTACAACTGATCTTCCCACTGGACTTGGAAAAATATCCCAAGAATTTTTTCTGACAATGGAGTCATACTCCTCCACCATGGCATCTACCCATGTGGGCTCCCACACTGCTTCTTCAAAAGAAGATGTCTTTTTCATGATAAACTTGCTCATAAGAGCCATGTATCCCGTAAATTGGTCAGGTGACTATCTCTGTCCGCACTCTGATGTAGGGACTCCTACATTCTGTGCCGCATCCAGCTTCAGTCTATCAACATCTATGGTACACTTTCGGCCTTGTCGAATGTTTGGTTCTGCATGAGTGGACTCCTCCACTCCATGAATCTCCTCCTGTGGCTGATCCACATCTAGAGGCTCATCTTTGGGAACAAGTAGCTCCTCCTCTACATGCAAGTGTAGCTCCCTCTCAAGCGACAACTTCATGGCTTTCACCTCATTGAATTTTATATCCCGTCGCACCACAGTCATTCGACTATTTGGAAAATACACACGATAATTATGGGGTGTTTCTGTGTACCCCACAAATATCCCAACTTCTGTAGTCGACTCCAGCTTCTTCTTGGCATCCTTTGTCACATGAATGTAAACAAATGAGCCAAAATCTTCAAATGAGAAATATCAGGCTTCTTACCAGTAAAAGCTTCTTCAGGTGTACTCATGCCAAGTACTCTATGAGGACAATGGTTTTGCACATAAACCGCAGTGTTGCATGCTTTCGCCCACAAGTGCATTGGTAGGCCCTGGTTATGCAGCATAGCTCATGCAACACCCACGATCATTCTGTTCTTCCTCTCCACGACCCCATTCTACTGTGGGTTATGAGGCACTATGATTTCTCTTTGAATTCCTTCTTTGTTACAGAAGTCTTTGAATTCATTCGAGATATATTCACCACCATTATTTCTCCATAGAGCCTTCACTTTCTTCTCCGACTCCTTCTCCACCAATGCTTTAAAATCACAAAACTTTGAGAAAGTTTTTATCTTCTTCTGCATGAATAAGATCAAACATCTATGAGAATAGTCATCAAAAAATATAACATAATACCTGTTTTTTGCTGTTGAAGCAACTGAGAAAGGTCCACACATGTCTATGTGAATTCTCTCTAGGATCACTGAAGCACGATTCTCCTTCTCATGAACGGTGGTCTTCACAAACTTACCCATATTACATCCCTTGCACTGATCTGATCGCATAAGAGTACCCTTTGGAAGTTCGTGAGAAATATGCTACAAAATCTTCAAGGCACCATGAAGATGTCTGAATCTCCTCGTGCCATAATTAACCCTCATCCTAGCTCACCAATTTTCCGATTTGCCCATCATGGCAAAGACATCCATCTACCTCTAGTTTGTATAGATTCTTAACCTCAAATCCCTATCCTCTTGGTTTCCGACCTGCTGCTCTTATGTTGCAAGAAGGCTTCCTCACCGAAAACAACGTCATAACCTCCGTCCTCCAACATGGCGACCGAGACCAAATTATTCTTCGCACTGAACATGCATAACATCTTTCAACAGAAATGGTTTCCCTGACTCCCTCTCAAAGGTAATGGTTCCAATGTCGGTCACACTATATCTACCATCGTCGCTAATATCTATATGCATTTGGAGATCCTTCTCCTCCAAGTCACTAAATAGCTCCTTGTCTCTCGTCATATGGAAGGAAGCACCACTATTAAGATACCACATTGATACCATTGTGCTTGAAACCAAACATGCGATCAAAGAGAAATCAAGTTCAAATTGTGAGGCTAAGGCCTCACCCACTGCAGCTCCAGCAGCCTTCTTGTTCTTCTTTTTCTCTAGGCAGTTAGTGGCTAGATGCCCATGTTCGTGACAGTGAAAACACTTCACTTTGGACAAATCCAGCTTCTTGCCTTTCGCCTTGGATTTTGGATGGGATTTTTTCCCCTTCCCTCTCCTTTATTTGGCATCCAAAGCACAATTCTATTCATCATCATTCTTCGATGAAGAGCCATCCCTGGTATTCCGCCTTATCTCCCCCTACACAAGATCCGACCAAAGTCGCTCTCAATCCGACAGTTTCTCCCACCCATTGACAGAATATTCATAGTTGTGCTAGCTCTTTGGAAGCCCAAGGAAAGCCAAGCTCACCAAGTCATCATCTGCAACTGTAATCCCCACACTTTATATCTCATCCCTACATTGGACAAACTTCGTGATATATTTTGGAATACTATCGCCCTTCTCCATTTTGATTTTTCTGAGCTTGTCTTCCAGCGCCAACTTCCTATGGTTGTTGCTGCTTTGGAAAATATCTATCAAAGCCTTCCACATTGAAAATAGAGTGGCTTTCCCATAAAGGGTTGAAAAAATATGGTCTTTCACACCTTCCAACATAATTCTTCTTGTCTTCGCTACCTTCTTTTTCCATGCGTCAAGTACTGCAACATCGCTAGAAGAAGGCTTAGGAATATCGCTATCGATGAACTCCTTCAGTCCATTATCTTTAAGCACAGCCTCCATCCTGTAATTCCAAGCTATGTAATTCAAGCTACCCTCAAGGGCATACTCTAATCGCAACCCATTGAAATACATTTCAATGAATACTCAACTGTCGCACCAAGAAATTTCTCATGAAGAAATTCGAATTGTCCACCAAAGACAAAACTCAACACTTATTCACACTATAATCTCCCGTGATCAATAATGCTCTGATGCCATGTAGAAATTTATTATCGATGTATTACGCTATTCTTCGATCTAGATTAAAGAGATTTTATCTTCTTTCTAAATACATAATCCTTCCACTGTTAAACTTGCGGAAATTTAAAACTCAATTGCAAACACACGCGAATAAATTCAATCGCACATAACATAGTTGTTTAACGGGAAAGCTTAAAGCTAAAAATCCCAACTATAAAATATTATGTATATCAATGGAATCATTTAATAATCTCATAAAAATCTTATTACATCAAGCTCTAAATACAATCAATAATCATTACACACCGTCATGCAGAAATTTGCATATCTATGCACCAATTTCTTGCCTCCTAATAGCCTACCTCCACTGCGTAATCCCTGTTGAAGAAGACCCCTGAATGAATTTGAATTAGCCTTAACTTGACTTTTCAATCCCCATTGGCATTTCCAGTGTGTGTCAGATGCATTGAATGCATCACTATAGTCACAACAGATAGTCCATCTCACCCTTTCATTATCTTCGATTGTCTTCCACCGAACCGACATAATAGCAGTTAACTATTGCTTTTTCAGCTTGTTAGTGATTTATTAGTTGTGAATTAATTAAATAATTAATTCACTAAACTCTCACTAGTGTATCTTTCAGTTAGACTAGATACAACTAGCTCAACTGAGTTTAACTCACTTAACTGAGTTAAACTAAATAACAACTCCCGTAACTACTCTTACAACTCTGTCATAAATTTTCCACTTCAGTTCTAACCGAGTCCTTCATGCATGAGACACCAATAACCCTAGGAATTGCATAATTCCTTTAGCCCACTAATTTTCCAAATCTGTTCACTAAAATAAAGTGCTCTAAGAGAATAAGTTGATGTTTATTGTCAGATTATTATTAAGGGTTAATAATAATCGACATGCACCTATTTTTAGATTGACGATCTATAAATAGACTTCGCCCAATATTATAAAATTATAATTTCATCTATTTTCCACATTTGACCAACCATCTACAAATAGCATCCTGCAACTTATAGAATATGCTCACCATGTCTAAAAATAGACATACACCTAAAAATAAAGCTTCTGTGGGCCCCACTTAAAGAAGGTGCTTACTTTTCATACTAAGCTCATCATCTTGTTGAATCTCGAATACAATGACCATTAGAACAAGCGTGAAACCCATGCTTTAATAAGTAGATCCCTTTAAATAAAATAATTTTCTTTTCTTTGGATAAATCAAAGACTCAAATAATAATTTATGTGAAGACTCACACTAGTTAAATTTATTCAACACTTGGTTCTAGATGAAGAAGGATGACTCGTTCTCTCTCTCTTAAATATTTAGAGATACCTTTCATAATCATCAAATAAAGGTTTGAAAAATATGCACACACAAACAATATCAGCGAAACCATTTGAAAATAAATTCCTTGGTTATTACTTTTCTTCTCTTTTCTTGCTTGTCTCACATATGCTCGATACTATGTTAATTCTAGTTAACATGTTATTTTCTTATAATGTTTACTTCATTGTTCCATATTAGCCCGATTAAGTTAGTTTGAACCCGAACTTACTACCACATTAGGCTTGCAGTAAACGCATGTCAAACCTACACAAATTTCCTCGATTCATGTGCCATTCAATGTGACCTAGTCAAATAAAGTCAACCCTCCAAAAATATGAGTCAAAATAGGTCAAATTAACCTCAGTCAAAGATGGTCCACACTAGCTTAAATTGGAAGTCATCATGGAGATAAAATTCCCATTCAAACTCCCACATGTGTCAAGAGAATAGTTTCCCTTAGAAGTTGAACCAATCAGAAGAGGAGAGATAATTGTGTGTGATGTGAAGATGCCAAAATGATGTTTCGTTGACCTTTATTTATACAATTCAATGTGGGTAAAAGGTCATGTCTCTTGGGCTTCATGAGCCTACATGACTGGTGGGGCTAACCTTGAACAAAACCACATGTGTGGTCTTAACCTCAAAAAAAAACTTTCCCTTTTCAGAATCTAGCACTCCATAGGTCAAAATGTGTCCTCTTCAAAATGAGAACTCATTCCAATAATCATCTTATTCAAATGAGTTTTCAAAGGTGGAACTTGACCAAAGTTACAAATTTTAACAAAACATCTCTCCATGACATCACAAAGGAGGATCCATAAATGATCCTTATTATCGACTTGTTGCAACATCTTTATATTGGCTAGCTGACTGCTATATCAGATTCATGCATCCTTTTGAGTATTTTTATTAATTCTTCTCTTCTAGCGATCCACAGTCGCGCAATTATACCATTAATTTATCAGAGTTCACAAGGATCCAATGGTCCTTACAATTCCCTCCTTCCAAGGGTTATGGTTCCCATATGTATAGGATTTTACTTATGCTAACAAAGGTTTTAGATATCAATACCAATATCAACAATTTTAACAACAAAACCTAGAACCATACACTCAGCCTACAACATTTCGTGTTGGATCCTTAATAAAATATGCCATACATACCTCAAGGTTGCATACCTTTGTCATAGTGACCTGTTATTCCAGATGCAATGGTCTCTTTATCACTTTTATTTAAAGTGTGCATCAAATACATAAATTATTTATTGTACATATTTACTGACCTATTCTTGATTCGGGATCAATATGCTACTGCTCTACTACTAGCTCATTAGTGATGCATAGATCTAGAGAAATGTCTACAACGATATCCCTTTTACCCAATAATTACTTGAAATGATTGTCAACAAAATTGTCTTGTACCGATTCTTGTTATTATTGTCATCTATTGATGCAACAACAACTATTTCCCATGATGGAACAAAATTAAAGATTTAGTGATCTTTAGTGATATGCTGACAACAAACGAAACCTTCCTTCAAAGATATGAGTATCACAATGACCATATTTACTTCCTCTCGAATTATACCTCTTCAAAATCAATAAATTGTTGCTTCTCTGCATGCAACTGTGTGATGCACAAGTCCCACATATTTGGCTGCTACAAGTGCAACAATATTCCTTATACCCGAGAATTTCTTCAAAATGTTTAACTTGAGTATTATAATGACTAAACACAATATTTTCTTGCACTAAATGTTGTGACATTACCACTTCCTATAGCTTTCTTATTTCCAACGTGGCTAATTATATTATTATACCCTTTAATTAGGGCTTTCAAACATATACCCTTATTCTTGTTGACAACTTTATAGATCTACACTAAAAAATGACTCCAAAAATAATACCATTGTAAATTCAAATAGATGTAACTTTCAATGAAGGTTTGCTCACTGATTTTCACAGGCTTTGAATGTGTATATTTATATGCCATTCTCGTCAAAGAACCTGCACAAATACTCTTGTCTTCTTATTCCACTTACACAGGTCATTGAATTCTATCTTGATCAATGGTGACTAGTATTTCAAGAGGTTTACTCAAGATGATTGATGCTTCAATTTATGTACTTTTGAAATGTGTTTATACCCAGAACAAAAGGATATCTAGACTTGTTTCTTTATAAGACTAAAATTACTCCTTCTATCTTTCCAATTAGGCCATCATCCCAGATTGTATTTGAGACCAATGAGAAAATTGATCCACACTTGCAATATGAAAATATAAATAAGGAAAGTGCTCAGAATTTCAATGACTTGATGTACAAGTGTAGAGTATGGTTTTTGGAATTCTTTCAACAAGAATTAAGCTCATAATGAGGTCATTAATACCCTTGATCTTGGATTTCTTTTATGCACAAGTGTATTCTCTTTAAATAGTTCTTTCAGCTCCCTTTGAAAAGGTGACAATGGAAAACCTTTTAGAGCTTCCAAAAGAGACTCATGCACATGCCTTTCAACTTGAGACTATGGTCATTCAAAACTTGTCTAGAACGAAGGCTTGATAGATAAAATTAGGATCCTTTCTATACCTATCGCACTCCACCATACATTACCACACTCCTAATTAGGTGCTAGCTACTCCTACTTCAATTCCTAATCACAACAATTTGTGATTATGATGAAAATTTAAGTACATATGTGTATAATGTCCATTATGGGATGTACTAATTTTCCTCCCCACATTTCTTGTCAATGATTATAACCTTGAATGGGATAGCGCTTGTCTATCTCATCATCTCAAAATGACCCAGCAACTGAAGATTTACAATTTCTATCATCATCACTTCACACTATCTCATAGACGACCCTTTGTACATATTATATGCTTGAATTTATGGAAGGTTGTCCCCTCTACCTATCCTATGATTGATTGTAACAACAACTGAATAAAGGAGAAATGATGGATTTTTTTGAAAAGATCCACTACTTATAATTTTTTCTTTATTCATTTGTTGTCACAATCAATCATAGGTTAGGTAGAGGGGATAGTCTGCTATAAATTCATGCATATAATCGGTAGAAGGGGTCATCTATGAGACAGTGTGAAGTAATGATGACGGACATTGTAAATTTTCATCTGTCGAGCCATTTTGAGATGATAAGGACATACCAGTGCTAGACCATTCAAGGTTATAATCCTTTATGGGAAATGTGGGGAGGAAAATTCATACATCCCATCCTGGACGTTACAGTCATATGTACTTAAATTGTCATCATAATCACAAATTGTTGTGAATTGACAACTAATATATGTTATAATTTTGTTAGACTAATATAGATTATAAAATGCAACCCATATATATATATATTATTTACAATAAATATAGTAGAATATATTGGATGTGTGAGCATTGAAGCCTTCCATTACACTAGCTAGTGTAGATCTAGTTATGTTCTTCAGCTTGTTCAGGTTCAAAAAAACTATAATGGTTGTGTTCAAAACATTACTAACAACTTCCTTGGTGATGATAACACCACACACCACTGATTTTCCATGCCCTTCAATCCATTTCACAGTTGTGGGTTTCTTGTTTACATAGAAATTACTAGAAACACTCATTAAAATCCATGTCATGAAACTCATTTTGAAGGAAATCCAAAACATTCTTCACACCCTTGGATACCACATTCATCCTCATTACATCATTGATAAAGAAATTTGTTCAAAGAATCTATGTAAATACTTTTTTATTTACAATGTGGCCTAATAACTTGCTATTCAAAATATCATTTGATAGGATTGAAATAAATTCTATATAATCTATGTCTCTTAAATTTATATTTAAATTTAAATTTAACAATATAAATATGGCAATACTATATTTTATAAGCCATTTTTATCTATGGGCAGCTATCTATTTATTAGAATCCTATGTTATTAGACACCCACTCCCCCGAGCCTCCTAATCTTCCTTTACAAACCATTAAGCTTCATATATATGGTTGTTCAAAGTTACATTAGTTTTAGTAGCATTTTCGATGGTTTTATTAGATTGATATAGCTTTAAACTTATAATTTAATGCTGATGTTAGTTTTGATAGTATATTGTTAATAGCTTTTTATGTATATGTTGTGAGATGTATAGTTAGTGCTAATGTGATGTTGAAAACTATCTTAACACAGCATTATAGGTTTTTTTTGAGTTATGGTCAATGTTTACATGATGTTGCAAATTATCTTATCACAATAACTTGTGCCCAACCTTTTGGTGATATTAAATATTCAGGCTTTACATATTGACGATTGTTTTGATATAGTGAAGCATACACAAAAGGGTTTTTAAAATTGAAATTGACCTTCTGGGTGTTGGGATACTTTCCACATTAATAATCCATACATTGAAAATTAATAATTTCCCATCTCCTAACCTTTTGATGATATCAAGCCATAAAGCATCACATATTTTGGTTTGTTTTGGCCTAACAAAGCATACATCAAAAACTTTGCTCAGTTGAAATTCATTATCGACTATAGATTTGCTTTATCACATAGATATGTGAGTTATGTGATATTATCCTCTCTCATTATAATATTATAATTGAAATACTTACGCTTCTACTCACTTTTATTAGGAACCTATTTCCTTATTATTGAAAGGTTAAAATGAGTCACTTCCCAAAATCTTAAATACAAAAGGAAGAGAGTATTAGTGTGGAACAAAATCCATCTTATTACAATGGCATATATTATTTACATAGAAAACTTCTCCTAGTGGTATATTAATCCATCCATTAGACATGAAAACTACTTATGTGCCTTATAGAAGCTCATAACTCTAGTTCCATAGAGAAAACTATAAAGATTAGTACAAGAGAACATTATGCATGTAGATATCAAGGAAAAAAATAAAAAAATAAGAATTGCATACCTAATTAATAATTGGGATTGTATTTAATAGGAAGGCTTCACAATATGTGTTATAGAGACCATTTCAACTCTTGGTTTTTAAGCCACTTTAGAATCTAGCAAAAAAATTCTAAATTTTTCGATCTATAGCATTGCTTAATCACTTGAAACTTTGAGTAATTTTGATTTATGGATTATTGATCATAGTGGTTAAATTATTGAATAAAGGTGTTGGTCTTTCACCTTTGAATTGAATATGATGGAGCCACGAAGAAAGCAATAAAACCTCATATAAAGCCATCAAATTATATATATAGACATCTCCCATATATTTGATGGTACATGGAATCTATCGCATATCCAACTCTTATCGGACAAGAAAACCATCGGATATTCGACACAAGACCAATGGAAGAAAGAGTCAGACATACGACATTCTCTTCGGAATAAACTGTTATCCCGTCCAATATTTGATGCTAAACCATCGGACATGTTATTCCAAACCAATGGAATGACACATCCATTAAGGAACTTTGAAGAACATTTTATATATTGTGCCAAACCAAGTCATATCTCTCTGCCCATAATAACGAAGGAAGGTTGTAAAGATAATACTGTAAGATGTTTGCATTAGACGAATTGACTTGAGTCTCGTCGAATATTCAGCAGTATGTGGGCATCTCTACGGATGTTTTCAGCATATTCCTATGTTATCACAAAACTGATTTCAGCATCAGGATTCGTGCAATGGTACCTCAGCCATTATTTTTGTGTCAGATAAGAGCTTGTACCCATCGAATATCTGATATTTAATAAAGTATTGAATATTCAGATAACAAGAAGGATGAGTTTCAGCTAACAGTGTTGGAATTGATTTAATAAGAATAAGTCATATGCCCCATTTGTACTAGTGAGCTTTATGTTAAAGAAAAAGGTAGCATAACGTTTTCTAGAGCTAGCATAATCAACGAAAGGGTTAGGAACGCTCCAAAACTAGTGATATTTTTAACTCTTTATCCATATCTCATTCAGTGCTCATTCAGTATTAATGGCAAAGATAATGGTACATTTATCTTACTTGTTGATTAGGTTCCTTTCAAATGACTATATGAAGCTTGGATTGTCAGTTTGATGCATAGTGGATTATAGGGATTGGTACATCCATCTTTTGGATATCAAAAGGTAAATTTTGTGTGTTCTACTCATGCTGAAAACAATGATCTTCCTAGGAAATTAATCTAGGATCCACTACACTAAGGTTCATTAATCACATTTTTCAATTTAGATTTTTATTTTAAATTTACATTCAATGTCTTCCACTCATTTATAATAAATTGAATTATCAACCACTAACTATTGTGCATTAATATTATTGTGAATTCACTATATTATTATTGATTTTTAGTATTAACACATTCCAAGTTTCACTTTAAACTTTGTTCATTAATGGTTTTATTTTCTAAACATACCTAATGGAAACAACAATCTCCCAATATTATTTAATATTAGTAAAGAAATTGATGCAACACCCACTCTATATTATATTATAAAAAAAATCAATGCAACTTAAGCTTCTAATGATTTATGGAGGTTCAAGGCACAAGGTAAATTTCCATATTCACTGCACTTTCGTTTTAGTTGTCAAGGCATGTGTTTTCTATGTTGTTAAAATCATATTATAGAAAATGATGCAACTCCACTCTATATTATTTAATAATAGCAAAGAATTTGATGTAATATAAGCTTATGATGATTTATGAGTCAAGGTACAAGGTATTCATTGTGCTTTAATTTTAGTTTTCAAAGGCATGTATTTTCTATGTTGTTAAAATTGTATCATATAGATCGATGTAAAGCCCACTCTATTGTTTAACATTAGTCGAGAAATTGATGCAACACCTACTCTATGTTATTTAATATTAGGAAAGAAACTTATGCAACTTAAGTCTAATAATTTATAAAGGCCAAAGTGTAAGGTACATATTCATATTCACTACACTTTAACTTTAGTTGTCAAGACATGTGTTTTCTATACTGTTAAAAATCATATTATATTGCAGCTCTTAGTTTACTATCTCTTTTAGCTTCACCAACATTACAATACTATTCTATTTTATGTCCCATGCCAGCCTCAATTAAAAATAACAATATTTAATGTACATATTTTTGGAGATTTTAAAATTATATATCTATTAAAACCCTTTGCATCAAATTAAATGATTACTACTAATAACTCTCCAATTCAATGGAATTATATGATTTCAATTTGTTAATTTAATTAATAAAAACTAAATTACTTATATTTCTCCTTCTTTCTATTCATATCCTAAAATTTGTTTTAATAAGTAAATATTTCTATCTATATCCTAATCCTCAATAAATAAATATTAATATAAAAATTAAATTCATGTTCAATGTCTTCTAAGAGAAGATATGAGTAGCTTTACGTAAATTATTAATTTAAAGTAGCACCGTTTATTTTGGAATATTTAATAGTTGGTTTTTTTTTTCATATTTATTTTTCAACAATTTATTAGTGTGAATGTTGTTGAGAGTTGTATTCTACAAACCCGTGTGATGATGATATGTGATTTCATCCATCATAAATATGGAGTTGACATGTGCCCTTTTAAGATTTAAAAATAAATAAATATTCACTTAATAACAAAATATTTAGTTAATAGTATTTAATTGTTAAATGTTTAGTTAATAGTCTTTTTTGAGTGTAGAACTTTAGGGAAAGTTTGCAGCTAAAGTGATTTTATTCCTTTAGAAGCATGATAGATCCGGAGTAAAATGGATATAGGTTGGTTCTAAAATTAATAGTATTAATAATTTAATTATTAAATTACGAATTAAAAATATTTACACTATTATTTGACAAGATATATTGTTGGCAAAGCCCTCCGGGGACAAATCAATTGGTGATGGCCATGAAAATGAAGTGTTATGTGCAAGGAGATTCAAGGTTCAAATCCCCTGATTCACTTGTTCTTGCATAAGGTTATGGTGGTAGTGGATTAGTGACACCTAGAGGTTATGGTGCTAGTGGTTGGAATCAAGCACCTATCTAGCAAGTAAGAGACTAGCCTAGTGGAAAATTCATCTAGATAAAAAAATAAAAAAATAAAATAAAATCTATGTGGTGAATAAGAGAAGATATATTTGTACAAATAGGCTTACTAGTGTTAATCATCAGCTAATGTGGTTATGTTATTTTATAATTTTCTAGTTGATAATTTGTTATAGGGTTACTGATATCATTTCACTATCCTACACAATAAGAGCCAGAACCCAAATATGAGAACAACGTTGATGCCAAAATAATTATTCAAACTCGATTTCCTCAGACATGATCAAAATTGGATGAATAATGCAACCATTTTCCACTATTATAGATTTATATACAAAATATGACTTGTTATAGAAACATACAATACCTGCAAAATAGAAGTAACAATTTAATGGATGCATAGATTGAAGTTTCATTAGTTTCCATCGTCATTATCATGGCCATTGACTACACGAAAAAAATGAAATGGCCTAGGCCAAATATATTGACTCACCATTTTATTATTTCTCAAGTTACGAAGGCATGTCCTTTTAGAAATGTGTTGACTAGATGACAAAATAGAAAACTATGGCCACTGTGTGGTCGGTCATTATCATATTTCATCCATAAACTACTAGTTGTCATTGGAATTGTATCATGTCCTACACGTTACGTTAAATTATTTGTTATTTAACGG
This sequence comes from Pinus albicaulis, assembly GCA_034641835.2. Lineage (NCBI taxonomy): Eukaryota > Viridiplantae > Streptophyta > Pinopsida > Pinales > Pinaceae > Pinus > Pinus albicaulis. The sequence goes on along the minus strand of CM076579.1, from coordinate 980,074,641 downwards.
AATGTAATAATGCATGTTCCCAAGTAACTCCATATAAATTCATGTATGTGGAGTGGTGTTTGTAAATCCCTACATGCACATGTGAGATGTAATATCCATGCAAATATCTGACTAGTATTGGTTCTTCAATGATGGAAAATAATTCACCATCAATACACACAAAAGCAAGTCAAAAATTTTGCTAGTAAGTGCCAACCAAGACATGAAACTAATCATTTATAGAAGGAAATGTGTTTTATTGTTTTTAAGAGAGAATCAATAAATAGAAGAGTTAGTAAGAGAAAGGTCATCCCTAGAGGGGTTGTCTAAGAAACAAAAAAAAATACTAGAAGAGTTGTTAAATTCATACAAGGATGTTTTATAGGAGCCTAAATGGTTACCACCTAAGAGGGAAGTGGACCACAAGATCCAGCTAATGTCAGACACCTCATTTCCAAAAATTGGGATGTATGGGTAGTTTTTTATAGAATAAAGTGAGGTGAAGAAGTAGTTGCAGCATCTAATGGAATATGGTGTCATTTGACCAAGTACATCACCATGTGGTTCACGCATCATAATTGTGGCAAAGAAGGATGGGACTTGGTGAATTTGTATATTGTTAATCTAGGTTGTCATTGATGGCAATATACTTGATGAGCTCTCCTAATGAAGGCTACACTATCACCACCACATGATGACATGGATGACACTATGAGCCTATGACCCTATGATGAATAAGGAAAACTATGAAGAAATCAATCCATGAAGATGAACAACACTCAAAGGCATTATGTTTTTGCACTAGTAAATGACCAGACACATTAAGAATTATTTTTCGCCATCTTAGAGGCAACATTTATTTGTGAGACCATCACCATCATTTAGAGAAAAATTTTAGCTTTCCAACAAGCCCTTACTTGGCCAAAAACTCCAAACGGTGAGGGTGAACGTGAATTTTCAAGTTATAAAAATATATTTCTGATATTGAGCCGACCTATGCTCAAGGACACAAGTCGGCTTCCAAACAGGGACATTTATTTTCATTTGTTATTTCAAAGAAGGTTATATATACACAGTCTGAAATTAATTTATGGGCATCATTTTCAGTCACATATCCACAGGACAGAAAATATTAAGTTCACATCTCGTGAACCTAAAGGTTAAAGAAGAGAAAAAACTATTTGGGCTTGAAAGATAATTTAAACCGCCTTGTAAATCCTATGGAGGATTTCAACCTGTCACTCAAATTTATTCAAAATTATAGTAGATCTTAAGCATCCTTACTATGTGACCGAGTGCAATCTTTAGTGGGTGGATGGTTGCTATTATTTTTCCTGAATGTGTGGCATCAAGATAAGAATTTCCTTATTATCGAAAGACAAGTTATTCATTCACCACTGAATTGAAGTTCACTCATTCTCTGAAGTTATGAAGGGAATTATTATGTATAAGGGAGCACTATGTGTAGATGCTACTATGAAACATATTTTCTTTTGAAGGGTTCACAAGATTATTTCAAAGTTGTTTTCTTCCCAGAAATGGAAGCATTCTCTTGCACAAGTTTAAAGCACTATCTCTTGTGCCTTTTTCTTATGAGTATACATCAGAAATAATATATGTGTCAAAGTTCCTTCCTGTGGTTAAAAAAGAAGAAGCTTGAATCAATGTGGTGACTGTGTATCATCATTTTCGTTGGACTATATTTTTATTGACTGTGGGTACTGTCTTCATTGGACTTTTGATACTATTCCTATTTATACTTTGTCTCTTTCACATTTCATTTCAATGGTGGACTTTCGTTGGGACAATTGTGAAATCAATTGCATTTGCTGGTGTACCTGTGGTGAAATCTCTTGTAGATTCAAGTAGTGACATTTTTCCTCTTGGATAGAGAAGAAAACGACACCGATGGATTAATTGAAGGCCAGTGATGAAGACAAGTTGACAATGAAGCACAGTGAAGATTTTTTGGAAGTAATTGTAGAGTGAGGAATATGTCAAGGATATTCAAGTAAGTACATCACACATTTTCTATCAAAATAAGATTGAAGGATTGGTGTCCTAGGGGTTGGTGCCTCTAAACACAAGGTTGGAGCCTTGAGAAGTATAGGGTCGAAGCCCTAGAGTTTGGAGCCTCACTTAAGTCTAAGTTGGTGCTTGGCAATAGGTTGGTGCCTGATTCATTGAAGGGTTGATGCCCTCACACATCTATTGTACTCAATTATTTGAAAAATGATTAAAGTTCTTATTGATCCTTAATATTATTATTATTATACACCTCTCTATTTTTTAATTGTGAAGAATCTAACTGGAAAAAACTTAACAGTTGAAAAGAAATACTGATTCACCCCCCCTCTCAGTATTTCGAACATATAGATTATAGGGCATTGAAAAAAATACACTCAAAAATAGGTACCCCCTGCCCAAAATGGTGAATATGTATATATTATAAGGCATTGAAAAAAATACACTCAAGAACATGTACCTCTTTCCCAAAATAGATGTTATGCTGGATCAATTGTAGCAAGTGAAATACTTCACCAAGTTGAGCTTAAAGTATGGATATCACCAAGTTCGATTCAGAGAATAAGATACTTAGAAGACCGACTTCAAAACCAGGAAAGGTTTGTATGAGTCATTACTCATGTAATTTGGCCTATGTGGTGCACTGACTACATTTATGAGGTTAACGAATGATATGGTGTGCCCTTTTATAGATTCATTTGTTATTGTCTATTTGGATGATATACTAGTATACAGTGCTACCTATGAGGAGCACATCACACATTTGACATAGGTGTTGGAGACATTGAAGAAGCACCAACTACTAGCAAATCTCAAGAAGTATGATTTTTCACAATAGTCTTTGGTGGGGTACATGATAGGTGGTGGAGAGTTGAAAATAGATCCGTCCAAGATGGAGGACATTATGAAATGGTTGGTGCCTACTATTGTTTATGATTTTAGGAGTTTCATTGGGGAAGCATCATAACTAAGGAAATTCATAGCCTCGTTTTCAGTGGTAGCAACCCACTCCACACCATAACAGTAAGCGGTGATAATTTTTCTAGTGGGGAAAGGGTCATCACACTACAAGGAAAATACCTTATAGTGTAGATTCTTATGGAAGCCCCTATTAAAATATCCCAAAAATTCATTTGTAGCGTAGGTCACTAGCGGAGGTGGGCAAGCGGATCTTTTAGCAGATGTTTTTTGGAAGGTTCATCTAAAATCTATAAATGCACCAGTGCTTTACTATCCATACAAGCACTAGTGATGCATATAACATCGTTGAACATGGAAAAAATATTTTTATAAAATAAAAAAAACACAGTGCACTAAATAACACAACACATTGATGCTTGAATAGTCAATAGCATTGGTGCCCTTCATATAGTAAAACGCCCTGGCACATAACCATAAGGAGCACCGCTAAAGTTTTAAATTTCAGAAAATTGTGGTACTACTTTCCAATGACGCTCTGGTGTGGTAAACTTATCAAAGCACTGTGAGGCATATTCTAAAGTGAACCACTAGCTTATTTTTAATTTCTAAAAAAATAGTGATGTTATAGTAAAACAATAGCACCAGTGTGGTACCTATATAGACACACCCCGGGGCATCTCGAGAAAAGTAATGTGATATTTTTTAATTAAAACAAAATGTGGTGGTTTTGGATATATCACACATCGGTGCAGTTAGAGAAATACACCGAAGGGGGGATAAATAAAAAATACCCTCCCGACTATAATTTCCATTTTTACCATCTATAGTGCAGGAGATATTTGAATCGTCGGCAACACTCTTGCCACATGAAAGCACCCTAAGATCGGTGCTTCTCTAGCTCACTATTATTTCGTACCATGCTCACTGTTTGAGTTCTCAATTTTTTCACATCATCCTAAAATATATTTTTCTCCATTACATGTCCACAATTCCTCTCGGATGACCAAATGTCCAAGTAATGTTTATGTTTCCTTGTAATTTGATTTTTTATTGGATTAGAATTGTAATTTAGGTTTAATTATTCATTTTTTTGAAAAAAAAAAATCATTGTGTGATGCACTTGATATGTTCGGCTCGCATCGGTCGTGGTGGGCCCTGTAAATTTACAGGGTGTACCGCAATTCGGTGCATGAACATAAAGCACCACCATTTTTGCGGTGTGTTTTGTAAATTAAAATGCACTGGGAATGATGCGACAGAATATATGTCAGTGTGTCACTCCCAGTGCATTTATATTTACCAAATGCATCAGAAAATTAATATCTGAAAATATAGCTATAACTTAGTGCGTTCAATGACTTTAACATTATGTACCAATGCAGAAAGGTTATCAGTGCATACCAGTGCACAAGTTTTCTGCATCACTATCAAAAGTTAAAATTTTGAACCAAAAGTGGTGCATCATACTTATGTGCATACCGATATCGGTGTGGTTATAGTTGAAAGAGCAACAAAGCCAATGCATAACTGTTTTTTGAGTGCACCTATGATTTTTTTTTTTAATTGAAAGTTATGTTTCCATATTTATAAATACATGTTTCATTTAATATAAAAAATTATATTTTATGTATGAGGTCGATGTATTTTATATGTCAATCATGTAGCAGAGACATCAGTAGAGGGAGTAGCAACAACAGTAAGAGCAGCAGGTGGACCCATATAATATGGTCTAAACATGGCAGGCCGGAGAAAGGGAGAGGGATTTATACCCTCACCCTATTACTGCAGTGACTCGAGCGCTCTTGAGGAATGTAGGCCTCCTCAAGTGATATGAGGAGGATAAATACTTGAAATTGGACTCTGTCTTATTGGCACATTTGATCCGCCAATGGAGTTCCTAGGAGAAGGTTTTCTATGTCGGTCCTAAGGCATGGTATAGGCCCACTAAGGGTGGCATATACTTTATCATTGGCCTATCCATGAGAGGGGAGTATTTTCCCAAGTACCCTAATGTCCACCATGGTGTTGCAGCTGAGAGTCAGTTTGCATACACTCATATATATGTCAGGCCGCATTCAGTCCATCCATTAAATTTTCAGGTTCATGGTGGATATCTATGGATTTCTTATTTTACTGCAGAGGAGGTTAGGTACCTCTCATTATTAGTCACCACCATTGCACACTTTATTAGTGATGGTCAGTTCATTAGTTTCCATGTTGCATTAGATGGCCTGCCATATTTTTGAGGCAGTTTTGCATGGCTTTAGACAAATGTTGTGCATTGATACATGGGAGGAATACTTTTCCTTTTTCTTTCGAGATTTTTTTGTTTATTTTTTTGAGAGGTTTCCAAAGGAGCGACCTACATTTGACTGTCACCATCCTAAGTCGATCACTAAGGTCTGAATGTGCATGTGGCAAAAAATGATGCCCAAGAGGAGTCTGTCATAGTATCTGGCTAGGATTTATCCCGAGACACTGGTGCTAGTCACTAGTGATGATGACCATGCATTTGTCTCACTGGTGTTTCCATACATGGGGATTGATTGGAGAGGGTGTCCCAACATCCTCTTCACAACAATTGAGCCTCCAGATGATAGAGGTAATATTAATGTTTTCTTTAAATTAATCTAGTTTCATTTTCTTGTTTTAATGAATTAGAATAAAATTTATTCTAGCACTTTATTTAACTTGTTTTATTAAATCTTTAATGAATTTGTCTAATTATTTTTTTGTACTATATATTTTGTAGATATCGACACATTCTATGGGTACATGCCTCCTCCCCGACAAGATGTCAGAGAAGATGAGGAGATGGGAGAGGCCCAAGAGGGTGGGGCACATCCTTAGGGGGGTGTTATCACCCAAAAATTTTCAAAACATTATTAGGTTAACTCTATTTTTTATCATGATTTCAAAATAGGTTTAGAAGTCATTTTAGGATTTGGTTAAGGGTGGGTTAGACTTTCACAAGTTAAAAGGTCATTATTAAGTAAAAATAAAGTCTTTTAAAGGTCCATTCATGGTAAAATACTCATATTTTCCATTTAGGAGTCATTCCATAAGGTTTCGGGTCAAAACTGTGTAATTAGCCAAGAATCCACGTTTTCATAGCACCGTTAGTTCAAAAAAGTTGATTTGCGCTACGAAAGCACTAATAGTTTCGTAGCAAAAACTGGGAAAAATACACTTTGGGCGCTACAAAAGCGCGGCTTCTTAATTGTCTTGTCAATTGAGCTAAAATTTGCTAGAATCCGTTGGGAAATGATAGGCTAGTGGTATGACAAGTCAGTTAGTGATGATATTCAATGTACTTACCCGTCCTAAAGTCATCATTGTCATGATAGGGTATGAATGAGGCATCATTCAGTTATGAGATGACATTCCAAATTCAAAATCTTGCCTAATTTGGTCATTCTCGTTTCATTTGCCTCCATTTGAGTGTCTGAGCTCTGAAGTAGTCAAGCCAAACCTTCGGTTGTTCTATACAAAGGTTACATTCATCCTAATCAAGTGAGGCAGATATATCTTAATCAAGCGAGGCTATTTCATATATTCAAGCGAAGTTGTTTCATACATTCAAGTGAAGCTGATAGGTTTTTCTGAGAAGAATGGCAAAGGAAAATAAAGTCCACAGAGGGGGACATTGCTTAAGACATGAGCCTAAAAATTTGAAGGCCATAATTGAATACCAAACAGTGATGGAGGCGTTCAATAGAGTAGGTTGTCTCCGATTTTGTGAAAAGCTGCAAGGTTTCCACATATAGGTGTCTAAAGAATTTTCTTTGCACTTCAATGGAACAACTACCAAGATTGGGATGCTAAATGTGTCAATTACACCAGAGATTATTGCTTCTGTAACAGAAATACCAAGGGCGCAAGAAACTTGGTTCAAAGGTTTTAAATTTGACATGGAGCCATGCAAGTAATTCATGAAACCTGAGTATGCAAATATGGACCTCAATAATACAATACCTAGAAGCTGCATTAAAGACACCTATGCAAAGTTGTTTCTTAACATTCAGAGATACTTTGCATGTGAAGGAAGATACCATAAGGTATACACATATCATTTCAGGATGCTTTTTCATTTCACTGGTAAGATCTCACTCGATTTTCCCTTTTATTTGCATAGCAGTCTTGCCAAAATGGCTGATAAAGTACAAGCCAAATCTGATGGTTGTGGAACATCTTTCTTTCATCATGGTTTGATGAAGTTATTTATTTTTAATGAGCTTCAGAAGATAGGCAGGGATTGGTCTTCCTTTTTATTTATGAATGGTTTTGAGTTGGAAACCCTAACCCCAGCTAGAAACCCTAAAACTAAAGGAACTCCTTCACCACCAGTAGCAGAGTCTAGTCAGCCTGTGGTTGTAAAACCAAAGGAATTTGCAAAACTGAAACCAAGGAAGCAAGTTGAGAAAAGGATAGAGCAGACACAAGTGCTTATTTCACCAACTCCATCACCTACAAAACAGAGGTCAAAGAATTTCAAAGAGGAAAAACAAAAAAAGGATGTCAGTAAGAAGGAAAGCACAAGAGTGACAAGAAGCCAAGCAGTGGCATCAAAATGAAAGACAGTTGTTTCATTCTCAGAGGATAGCCCAGTAATTAACGGAAATTTAGATGACATACTACATGCTATTGACATAGATGAGACACCCATTGTGCAAGATGACTTCATTGGAGTAGATGAACACAAACAGAGAAAGGTTAAGTCTGCAAAGAAGCTTGAATTTGAAGGTGAAAATACAGCCTTTATCTTTCAATCAAGGAAACCTTTAGCTAGGCATGCTAAGAAACTCAAGGAAGGCAGTAAGGAAGTCCAAGAACCTATTGAAACAGCTAAATTCCCTAAAGAAGTGGTTGACCTCTCATCACCAACAGTAGAGCATGCAGCCAGCAGAATAATGAAGGGAAAAGAAGAAATGACAGTGTCAACATCTTGAGGAGAAATTGAGAGTATAAAACCAAGAAATTTATATGATAAGAAAGAGGGCTAGGAAGCATAGCATTGAAAAAGAAGAATTCAAAATATTGAAGGAATTATGGGAGGGTCAAACTGGTTATATTTCTGAAATCCCAAGCAGTGCAAAATAGTTTTTCACGTGGACAGTTCCAGCCATCAAGGAAGCTAAATTTGTCAGAGTAATCAATACTCACTTGAGAACCAGTAATAAAAGACTTAGAGATCAAGTGGAGGACTTGGAGAAGCAGTTGAAATTGACTCAAGATGAGTTAAAGAACAAAGGTGCAGAATGATAATCATTAAAAATTCAAAAGCTAAATCAAGTGAAAATTAAGAAGGAACCTCATGAAAGTTGTATTTTTCAGTTCATATGACTTTTTGATTTGATGAAACAAGAGTTATTTGAAGTTTGGGTACATTTTTTTTTTTCATTTTGAAAAATTTGGACAAATCTACTCACTCAGCAATTTCGTAGCGCAAACAGTGTAAAAAGAGTGAAAAGCGCTACGGAACTGCTATAGCATCTTTTTTCACTCTTTCTCATATTTTTTTGAAGGGAAAAAGTGTGAATTATGACCTGAAGTTTCTAGGGAGGATGTAATAAATGTTATTGAAGATAATCCTAGAGGAAAGAAATCAAAATTTTGGAGAAAAAACAGTAAAGGAGCTGCGCTACGAAAAGCACTACGAAACTGTGTTGTTTTCGTAGCACATTTTATTTCAACTCTTTTTGAACAGTTTAATGTTGGTTTTGGATAGCTGGGACTTAGGGAGGTTCTTGGGCAGTTGTTACTTCAGTTTATAATAGCAAAAAACTTTGAAGTTATGGGTTCACGATGGTCTGAGTGTCTCAAGAAAACAAAGGATCCTATGCCTAGAAAACAGGGGACAGTTTCCTACTTTGATGGAGATCAATGTTATGGTAATAAAGTGTTGAATCTTATCATCTGGATTCTACCATATGTAAATACACTTGGAAAATGATGTAAATTATTTTAGATAAGGTTGTTATGAGTAGAGATAAGGAGTTTGAATCCTATTTGTAATAGGACTGGTTATTAGATTTGCAGCTGTCTTTTTGTAATAAATACCTTGTCATATGGTTAGGCAAGGTGTCAAGAGTTAAGAGTTTGATGTATCTAGCTCAGGATAAGGTTATATTATGTTGTAAATGATCTATAAAAAATCAAGAAGTCGAATATGATATGGGTTGGACATTTTTAGCAAGAGACTGTGTTTATTGTAAGGGACTGGTTTTCAGCTTAATAAAGAGATTTCTACTTAGCCAACTTGAGATTCAGAAATATTTCTATTGTGTTTTTGTTCTACTTTTCATCCTTTTACTATCCTATTGTAGTGGTTTTTGTCTATGTTACTCAAAATTCATCTATGATTCTTTGACTTCCTATATAGGCAAACTGACTGTGTGTTTTATAGTTTCACATGTGTATCTCTTAACTAGAACTCTTATATGCCTCAATTTCCATGCTAAGTAGACTGTTTGGTTTTTATGAAGCTATTTTGACTCCATAAGCCCAATGTGCACTTGCTGATATGATTTGCAACCAATATCAATCATTTATCTTCTTATTATCCCACATAGAGTTAGCCATCTATATTTCTATCAAAAAAAATTAACCCTTGAGAGATCCCTCTCAGGTTGAGGAGGCTAAGCCTCAATCAAAAGATTGGTTTGAAACAGTTACATGAGATTGATTTTATTAGAAGCCTATCAGGTCTAATTTTGTGATAACATTTTGGTGCGTTTGCCAAGAGTGTGAATATTATATTTTCCCGAAATTTTGAAGCTGAACTTCTGAAGGTAGCAGGAGTTAAGGAATATTTTCGAGGCTGCATCTACCTTGGTGAATCCATTCAGAATTTATATGATTAAATATGGCTTCGAGAAGGAGATACACAAGGAGTAATCCTGACCCAGATCCACCTACCATCATGGACAATCCAAACACCATTTCCAGAGGCAGTAAAGGCATTTCTGAAATATCAGGTACTCCATCACATTCGAAATCCTTGTCCTCTAGAATTTAAAGAAGTCCTGAAGATAAAAGAGTTGATGATAAAATTCAGGAGGTTTTTTTTAGAAAGAAAGTGAAAAAGAACTAATTGAAATCATCTTAGACTTGCATAAGAGAGGTATTTATACCTCAGCTCTAGTAACACAGGAAGACAAAGAAGAGTTTTGGGAAGCTGCTACTTTTGAGTTGTTGTTGGAAAAAGAGCCTTTAGATAAATTCAAAGAGCTTGACCCTTTTGAAGTATTTTTGAAAAGTAAAGCTGGTTTGCCTCTTCCAAATTGGAGTTCAATTATTAGTGAACCACAAAGACCAAACTGTCCTTTTCATAGCAGTTTTTCGTCCTCTATTTCTACCATCCCTAAAGCTACTACAATCCCTTTAACCATGGCTAGAAATGTACTTGCTGCACCTGCTAGATTTTCCCCTCTTGTTCTTCCAGTTGTCTTACATGACCTTCCTAGCAAATATGCAGCTAGAATCAAAACTTGGGGAAGTGATGAGGAAATTACAGTAGAAGAACATGTGGACCAATTTAATGATTTTATAGATAGGGAGGAGGTTGATGATGAAGATGTTAAATTGAGGTTGTTTGCTCAGAGTTTTACTGGTGAAGTTAGGAAGTGGTATAAAGCCCTTACTCCTGGAAGCATTCATAATTGGAATGATTTTGAAGATACTTTCCTGAGAAAATGGGGAAATAGAACTAATCCAGTACAAGCCCTTACCGAATATGGCACTCTGAAAATATTTTTTGATGAATCTGTTCAAAACTTTTCGAAAAGGTTTAATAAGGTGTATGACTCTATCCTGCCCTTTTGAAACCACCACAAGCCTTAGCTCAGATGAGATATGATGAAGCTTTTGATTATGATTTTTCTATATTGTTGAGAGAAAGAGAATCCCCTTCACTTGCTGAAATGCAAAATGATGCAATGAAGGTGGAGGTAAATTTGATAGTAGCTAAAAAGTCAAAAAATGGGCAAGACTAATTTGAAAGAAGAATAAAAGACTTCTTCCTCTACTTCTCAGGATAAGCTGGATTCAATGATGAAAACAATGGAAAATTTGATGGATAGGTTGGCCCTTGCGAATACGTCTGCTCCTCCTGCACAACATGAACCTCAATTTAGAAACCCTCAGTTTAGGAGACCTCAGAATCAGCAAAGGCTAAGGGAAATTAGAAATCAGCAAGTTGATCCTCCAGTAAGACCTCCTTTCCAAAAGAACTTGGTTGATGAAGAAGATGATCCTAAAATTCCTGAAGAGTCTATTCACTGTTTTGATGAGAAAATGTCTGGAATTTTCTTGACAAAATAATAACATGATCAATCTTACCAAAGTAATAATGGAGAGGAAACATCAGATTATCTAAAGGGGTATCAATATGCTATTTTTGAGATGCAAAAACAATACAATCTCATAAATAGAAATGTGCCTATCATTGCGAACAAAACACAGCCTAAGAAATATGCTCCTAAGGTTGCTAATGGCAAGAAAGATGATCCTACGGTTGCTGAAGGTAAGAAAGATACACCAATTGTTCCTCTTATCAAAGAAGCTAAAAAATATGTTTTTGTTTTCAGTCTTGAGAATGAAATTTCTAAGATTAAAATATCAGTCCCTTTTGCTGAGATTCTCAAGGTAAATGAATATAGAAGCAGGATTGTCAAAATGTTGAATTCACAACCAGGAGCTACTGATATCTTGAATGTATTAGAAGATCATCCAACCATATACTTGGGTCCGATACTAGAAGATGAACAAAATGAGGAGGTGCCTCCTTTTTATGCGAGCCTTAGTATTCACGACATGACATTGCATAATGCTATGTTGGATTCAGGGGCCTCTCACAATATTATTCCCAAAGTAATCATGGAAAGAATGGGGTTACAAATAACTAGGCCATATAAAAACTTGTTTTATTTCGATTCGAAAAGAGTTCAATGCATTGGTTTAATCAAGGATGTTGTTGTTGGTCTAACACAAATTCTTGCTAAAATTGTGGTCATGGACATCGTGGTAGAATATATTCCAACGAATTTTGGTGTGTTGTTGTCAAGGTCATGGACCAAGAAAATCAAAGGTACAATGCAAATGGACCTTACTGATGCTACCATTCTTGTTTTTGGTGAGAAAAGAAGACTGTATCGAAAGACAACAATGGCTTACATGGTGAGTAGTAAAGACAAACCCCAAAATTTTCCAATTTATGCTCTTGATACTGAACTTGGTTCTACTATTCTTTTCAATGAGTTGAATAATGAAGCAGAAGAGGAGAGGAAAGCAGAAAATCAGAGTTCTGAAATTCAACATTCTGAAAATCAGCAAAAAAAAGATTAAAAAATTAGTGATAAGAAGGTGGAAGGGTGGTGATCATTGCATTTTGATGGATCAACAGGCAGAGAAGGAGTAGGAGCAGGGATTTGGACCACGATTCCAAGCGATGAGAGTAAGTTCTTTTCCTATAAATTGAACTTTGATTGCATGAATAACATGGCTAAGTATGAATCCTTGATTTTGGGCCTAGAGGTTTTGAAAAGAATGAATGCTCAAAACATTTCTATTTTTTGAGATTCAATGAATGCTCAAAAAATTTCTATTTTTGGAGATTCAGATTTAATCATTAAACAGGTTGAAGGTGTTTATAAAACAAAATATATAAGGATGAGGGAATACAAGAACTTAGTTTTGGAAATGTTGGAAAACTTTCAAGCTTATTCATTCATGGTCAAAACTAGAGAACAAAACTCCATTTCTGATTCTCTTGCTGTCTCTGCAAGTCTTTTCATTATTCCTATGCATTCCACAGAAAAATATGAGGTTGAGATTCGCCATAGACTAGCTATCCCTGATAATATTACTCATTGGCAAGTTTTTCAGGATGACCAACAAGTGAAGAACTTTATTGAGCTGAAAGAAGAGTTTGAAAATATACAAGTAGATCAACAAAATATGTTTGCTGAGTCTAAAGGAAAATCTGAAGTTTTGGAACTAAAGAATAATTCTATACCAAAGGGACTCATACCTCTTGTAAAACTTTTTGATCAGAATGATGTTTTTAAATCACCTAAGATACAAGCTGATGATGAAGAAGTTGAGAGTTGTAACCTTGGTACAATAGCTATGCCCAAAATGATTAATCTTTCCAAGTTTCTTTCAGCTGATATGAAGTTTAAGTATATTGAAATGATGAAGAGATTTATACATGTTTTTTCTTGGAATTATGTTGATTTGAAAGAATATGACCCTACCATTATAAAGCATACTATTCTCATAAAAGAAAATTGAAAGCCTTTCAAGAAGAAGTTGAGGAGGATCAATCCACTTCTCATGCCATTGATTGAGAAGGAGGTCAAAAAACTCTTTGATGCCAAAATCATTGTCCCAATCAGATTTTCAAATTGGCTTGCAAACTTGGTTCCAGCTAGGAAAAAGAGTGGAGAAATTAGAATATGTATTGACTTCAGAAATTTGAATAAAGCCTCTCTGAAGGAAAATTATCCTCTCCCAAAGATGGACCAAATTTTGCAAACTATTGTTGGTTCTCAGAGAATGTCTATGCTTGATGGTTTTTTAGGTTATAATCAGATCCTTGTAAATCCTGATGAATAGGAAAAAACAGCCTTTACTACACCATGGGGTACTTTTATGTATGCCAAGATGCCATTTGGTCTCATGAATGTAGGAGCTACCTTTCAGAGGGAAATGGATATTTCTTTTTCTAGAGAGAAGGACAAGATGGTGGTTGTTTATCTTGATGACATAATAGTATTCTCAAGGAGGGAAGAAGATCACCTGAAACACCTAGAAATTTTTTTGATGAAGTGTAGAAGGTTTGGTATCTCTCTAAATCCCACCAAAAGTATTTTTTCTTTAACTTCGGTAAAATTACTTGGGCATATCATTTCTAAATATGGGATTAAGATTTATCCAAATAGGGTTAATGCAATTCAGAAGGTGGATTTTCCAAGAAGCAGGAAGGAGATTCAATCTTTCCTTGGAAAGGTAAATTTTGTAAGGAGATTTATTCCTAATTTTGCTAAGATTGTGAAGGACATAACAAGGATGTTGAAGAAGGAAGTTAACATTAAGTGGACAGTAGAAGCAAGACACTCATTTGAGGAGATCAAAAGGGCACTTACCCAAGCACCGATATTGATCAGTCCAGATTTCTCAAAGGAAATTATGGTTTTTATTTTTGCATCAGAAAATACTATCACTAGAGTTCTGCTACAAAAGAGACAACAAGGTATTAAGTAGCCGATTTATTTCTTTAGTAGGAAATTAGCCAACTTTGAGCTGAAATATAATATTTTAGAGAAGCAGGCCTATGCCTTGGTGAAGGCTATCAAAGATTTTAGAATTTATATTCTGCATTTTCATATTGTGGCTTTTGTTCCTAATACTGTTGTGAAAGACATCCTCACTCAAACTGATCCTGATGGTAAGAGATGAAAATGGATTGCTAAATTGTTGGAGTATGATATAGAGATTAAGCCAACAAAATTGGTCAAGGGGAAAGGCCTAGCAAAGCTGATGGCGTAGTCAAAAGTTGATTGTCTTGACATAAATTTAATTGCAAAAATTTCAGAAATTTCAAATGAGGAAGAAGAACTAGTCCCTATTGAAGAAAAATACATCATTTCAGATTGGTACAAGGAGGTTGTTTTTTTCCTACAACATCATAAAGCACCTGCTGATCTAAAAAATTCTAAAGCAAGGTTTGTTAATCTAAAATCATTGAGATATTTTATTTTTGACAGAAATCTATTTTGGAAAGATACTGGCGGAATTTTGCTGAATTGTTTGTTAGAAGAGGAGGCTAATAAAGTAATTGAGGAGTTCCACAAAGGAGATTGCAGAGGTTATCATTATTGGAAGGCCACAGTGAACTTGATTCTTAGAGCAGGGTATTATTGGCCTAAAATGTTTAAGGATGTCTACAAAAATATTGATGCTTGCCATGAATGCCAGATTTTTGAGGGTAAGAATAAACTTATACCTTTACCTCTAATGCCTATATATGTGGAAGCACCATTTCAGCAGCAGGGGCTAGATTTTATTGGAGAGATTCATCCATCATCATGAGGTCAACATTTTTGGATTCTTAGAGCAACTGATTACTTCACCAAATGGATTGAAGCAATCCCAACTAGGCAAGCAAATGATTCTGTGATTATTTCTTTTTTAGAAAATAATATCTTGTCTAGATTTGTTTGCCCCATGAATATTATAACTGATAACGCATAGGCATTTAATTCTAAGAAGCTGATCAATTTCTGTCATCAATATCATATTACTCTTGGGCATTCTGTTGCATACTATCCGCAAGGGAATGGTCTTGTTGAATCTTCCAACAAGAGCCTTGTGAGGATTATTAAAAAAGTGTTGCAGGAGAATAAGAAGGCTTGGCACTTGAAGCTGAAGTATGCCTTATGGACTGATAGGATATGCACAAAAAGGTCAATTGGAACATCACCATATGAGTTGGTATATGGGGCTGAGGCAATTTTTCCTACATCTCTAGGGGTACCTGTCATGAAGCTGATTCAAGGGTTAGAAGAGGAACCAAATGTAGTACAGAGGATAATCAATCAGCTAATAGCTATGCAAAAGAAGAGAAATGAAGTTTATAACAGCAGTCAACAATCTCAAAATAGAATCAAGAGGACATTTGATAAGAAGATCAAGGAGGAAAGTTTTCAAATTTAGGATGCAGTGCTGAAATAGGAGGCCAGAATTGAAGAGAAAGGAAAACATGGTAAGTTCGAGAGCTTGTGGAAAGTTCCTTTTAAGATAGATACTTTTCATGGGAACAATACTTACATACTGTAGGAGATGGATGGAAAACCATATGCTGGAGGACCTATCAATGGCGGGTTTCTAAATCATTACTCTTCTTAAAATCTGATTGATCATTCATGTCATTGTACATATTCCATTTTATGAGTTTTTTTCTGCTAATAAAGACAAGCTAAAACAACAAGCTTGAGCCTCAGGTGAAGGCCATTAGAGCTTGAGGAGGAAGCTTGGCAATTTCAAAGTTTTTTCCTGTTTTGGTCAAGAAAATGGATAGTAGCACTGGAACTACTGGTTCTTAGTGTACCACACAAGCACACTATTCCAAGTGGAGCCACTGTTATCACCCAAAAAATTTCAAAACATTATTGGGTTAACTCTATTTTTTATCATGATTTCAAAATAGGTTTAGAAGTCATTTTAGGATTTGGTTAAGGGTGGGTTAGATTTTCACGAGTTCAAAGGTCATCATTAAGTACAAATAAAGTCTTTTAAAGGTCCATTCATGGTCAAATACTCATATTTTCCAGTTAGGAGTCATTCCATAAGGTTTTGGGTCAAAACTATGTAATTAGCCAAGAATCCACGTTTTCGTAGCATCGTTAGTTCAAAAAAGTTGATTTGCGCTACGAAAGTGCTAATAGTTTCGTAGCGCAAACTGGGAAAAATACACTATGAGCATTATGAAAGCGTGGTTTCTTAATCGTCTTGTCAATTGAGCAGAAATTTGTTAGAATCCATTGGGAAATGATAGGCTAGTGGTATGATGGGTCAGTTAGTGATGAGATTCAATGTACTTACCCGTCCTACAATCATCATTGTCATGATAGGGTATGAATGAGGCATCATTCAGTTATGAGATGACATTCCAAATTCAAAAAATTGCCTAATTTGGTCATTCTCGTTTCATTTTCCTCCATTCGAGTGTCTAAGCTTTGAAGTAGTCAAGCCAAACATTTTTTTATTCTATACAAAGGTTATCTTCATCCTAATCAAGCAAGGCAGATATATCTTAATCAAGCGAGAATGTTTCATATATTCAAGCGAGGCTGTTTCATACATTCAAGTGAAGCTGACAAGTTTTCCTGAGAAGCATGGCAGAGGAAAAGAAATTCCACAGAGGGGGACATTGCTTAAGATATGAGCTTGAAAATATGAAGGCCATAATTGAAGACCAAATAGTGATGGAGGCATTCAACAGAGTAGGTTGTCTCCGATTATGTGAAAAGTTGGAGGGTTGCCACACACAGGTGTCTAAAGAATTTGCTTTGCACTTCAATGGAACAACTACCAAGGTTGGGATGCTAAATGTGCCAATTACACCAAAGATTATTGATTCTGTAATAGAAATACTAAGGGGGACAAGAAACTTGGTTCAAAGGTTTTAAATTTTATATGGAGCCATGCAAGGAATTCATGAAACCTGAGTATGTAGATATGGACCTCAATAATGCAATACCTAGAAGCTGCATTAAAGACACCTATGCAAATTTGTTGTTTAACATTCAGAGTTACTTCACATGTGAAGGCAGATACCATAAGGTCTACACATATCATTTCAATCTGCTTCTACATTTCACCGGTAAGATCTCACTTGATTTTCCCTTTTATCTACATAGGAGTCTTGCCAAAATGGTTGATAAAGTACAAGCCAAATCTGATGGTTGTGAAAAATCTTTGTTTCATCATGGTTTGATGAAGTTATTGATTTTGAATGAGCTTTAGAAGATAGGCAGGGATTGGTATTCCTTTTTATTTAAGAATGGTTTTGAAGAAACCCTAACCCCAGCTATAAACCCTAAAACTAAAGGAACTCCTTCACCACCAGTAGCAGAGTCTAGTCATCCTGTGGTTGCAAAACCAAAGGAATTTGCAAAACTAAAACCAAGGAAACAAGTTGAGAAAAGGACAGAGCAGACACAAGTGCTTATTTCACCACCTCCATCACCTACAAAATAGAGGTCAAAGAATGTCAAAGAGGAAAAAAAGAAAAAGGATGTCAGTAAGCAGGAAAGCACAAGAGTGACAAGAAGCCATGTAGTGGCATCAAAAGGAAAGACAGATGCTTCATTCTCAGAGGATAGCCCAGTAATTAAGGGAAATTTAGATGACATTCTGCATGCTAATTACATAGAGGAGACACCCATTATGCAAGCTAACTTCATTGGAGCATATGAACACAACAGAGAAATGTTAAGCCTGCAAAGAAGCTTGAATTTGAGGGTGAAAATGCATCCTTTATCTTTCAAGCAAGGAAACCTTTAACTAGGCATGCTAAGAAACTCAAGAAAGGTAGCAAGGAAGTCCAAGAACCTATTGAAATAGCTAAAGTCCCTGAAGAAGTGGTTGACCTCTCATCACCAACAGTAGAGCATGTAGCCAGCAGAACAATGAAGGGAAAATAAGAAATGACAGAGTGTCAACATCTTGGGGAGAAATTGAGAGTAGTAAACCAAGAAATTTCTATGATTAGAAAGAGGATTAGGAAGCATAGTATTGAAAAAATAGAATTCAAAAGAATGAAGGCATTGTGGGAGGGTCAAACTAGTTCTATTTCTGAAACCCCAAGCAGTGTAGAACAATTTTTCACATGGACAATTCCAGCCATCAAGGAAGCTAAATTTGTCAGGGTAATCAATACTCACTTGAGAGCCAGTAATAAAAGACTTAGATATTATGTGGAGGACTTGGAGCAACAACTGAAATTGACTCAGGATGAGTTAAAGAACAAAGGTGCAGAATGATAATCATTAAAAAGTCAAAAGCTAAATCAAGTGAAAATTAAGAAGGAACCTCATGAAAGCTATGTTTTTCAGTTCATATGACATTTTTATTTGATGAAACTAGTGTTATTTTAAGTTTGGGTACATTTTTGGTTTTCATTTTGAAAAAAGTTGGACAAAGCTGCTCACTCAGCAGTTTCATAGCGCAAATAGTGTAAAAAGAGTGAAAATCGCTACGAAACTGTTGTAGCATCTTTTTTCACTCTTTATCATAAATGTTTGAAGGGAAAAAGTGTGAATTATGACCTGAAGTTACTGGGGAGGATGTAATAAATGTTATTGAAGATAATCCTAGAGGAAAGAAATCAAAATTTTGGAGAAAAAAGGGTAAAGGAACTGCGCTACGAAAAGCGCTACAAAATTGTGTTGTTTTCGTAGCACATTTTATTTTAGCTCATTTTGAACAATTTAATGTTGGTTTTGGACAGCTAGGACTTAGGGAGGTTTTTGGGCAGGTGTTACTTCAGTTTATAACAGAAAAAAAACTCGAAATGATGGGTTCATGATGGTCAGAGTGTCTCAAGAAAACAAAGGATCCTATGCCTAGAAAATAGGGGACAGTTTCCTACTTTGATGGAGATCAGTGTTATGGTCATAAAGTGTTGAAGCTTATCATCTGGATTTGAACATATGTAAATACACTTGAAAAATGATGTAATTTAGTTTATAAGGTTGTTATGAGTAGAGATAAGGAGCTAGAATCCTATTTGTAATAGGACTGTTTATTAGATTTGAAGTTGTCTTTTTATAATAAATATCTTGTCATATGGTTAGGCAAGTTTTCAAGAGTCAGGAGTTTGATGTATCTAGCTCAGGATAAGGTTATCTTATGTTCTAAATTATCTATAAAAATTCAAGAAGTCGAAGATGCTAGGGGTTGGACATTTTAGCAAGAGACTGTGTTTATTGTAAGGGACTCGTTTTCAGCTTAATACAGAGATTTCTACTTAGCCAACTTGAGATTCAGAAAGATTTCTAGTGTGTTTTTGTTCTACTTTGCATCCTTTTACTATCCTATTGTAGTGGTGTTTTTCTATGTTACTCAAAATTAAGCTATGATGCTTTGACTTACTATATAGGCAAAATGACTGTGTGTTTTACAGTTTCACATGTGAATCTCTTAACTAGAACTCTTATATGCCTCAATTTCCATGGTAAGTAGATTTTTTGGTTTTTTTGAAGTTATTTTGACTCCATAAGCCCAATGTGCACTTGTTGATGTGATTTGCAACCAATATCAATAATTTATCTGCTTATTATCCCACATAGAGTTAGCCATCTATTTTTCTATCAAAAAAATTAACCCTCGAGAGAGCCCTCTCAGGTTGAGGAGGCTAAGTCTCAATCAAAAGATTGGTTTGAAATAGTTACATGAGATTGATTTGATTAGCAGCCTATCAGGTCTAATTTTGTGATAACAGGGGGCATGGGTGCTTGGGTCCATAGGGATGTTCTATGAGCTCGGATGCACTACTATGACATATTAGCTAGAGTTTTGTTTGATACGGCAGTTCCCCTTGTGAGGGTTAGAGATATCACTGCGGATCCTATATTTGTCAGTTGTATGGGGATTGTATGCACAAGATGATGTATCTTATGCAGCATACCATCAGAGATAGTAGGGTACTAATAGTGATCAGGGATGCAGGCCAACATCATGCAGTGGTAGATACATCAGATGACAGTGGTGATGATCATGACCATGACGATGAGGGCGGGGATCATGATGCTTCTTGTACTACCACCCCACCAGATCATGGCCGTCAGGGTGTCGGTGATCCTTCTAGTATTACACGTCCTCATCAGCCGCATGATTATGAGATGCCATAGCTAGAGGTTGTGCTTTATGTTTCCCTTGACAGAGCAGACCGACCACCTCCTCCTCCACTTAAAATTTTTCCAGGCCGCATTTAGGGAACATATGTAGTTGACCATAGACCATCTTCTACTGCAGACCATCCACCTCCTCCTAATCCACCTCATCTGAGTAAGAAATACATTGATCATGTAGTATTTGACCATCCATCATCTTCTACTACATAACAGACTAGAACTATGTATATTTTATCAAATATTCGATTGCACTTATTTTACTTGATGTATATTGGTGTTGATGTGTATATTATTAGCTAATGTTATATATGTTCATTTAATGTTCTTGTATATAGATGTGTATGTGATAGCATTTATTTGACATGAGAATTATATTAATTTGAGTTTGTGTTTGGTGATAATGTTAGATTACAATGTTTTGGTTTTGTTAGATGTGACCACGATGATGATGTCGTGTTAGATTATTAGATTTATGTGCTAGCTAATGATGTTTATGATTGTTAGATGGTTATCATCATGATGTTTATTTTAATGAAATAATATTTACTATAGATTATGTATTGGTGAACTTATATCAAATTTTTATATAATATGAAATTGCATGCAAAACGACTTACTTTAAAGAAAATGCAAAGATATTTTTATAAATTACAAATTTTGGTATGGTTGAAACTATGATTGTAAAATTAAGATAAATATTTTTCTATTTCTTACATAGTTCATTGATAGTCAATCTAACTTAATTATTAGAACTTTTCAATAGTAACAATGAAAAAATAATTAAAAGTAAAATAATTTAGTTAGTTCTTAATAAGATGAAAATATGTAACTCATTCAATTTTTAATATAAAATATTATTAATAATAGATTATTCAAAAATAAAATTTAACTAATTTAATATCTTTTTATAAAATTCAATCTATTGTTAAATTTAAAAAAATTAAGTCACATTTTTTTATAACATGGAGCCTAGATCCATCTTAATTATGGATCTACCAAGTGCCTAGAAATATCAAATCTCTTGAGATGCAAACATATTTTAGAGTGAAAAGAGATTTGATCCCTCTAGGCGCTTGGTAGATCCAGAGTTAAGATGGATGTAGGCTGGTATAATATATATGTAGTTGACATTGAAATATTTTATTTATAATTCACATGTTAAAATGTTAAAATATGTCCCCTCATAATTTTTTCATATATGTATACATTTAATTATTTTTATTATTAATATTTTCTAAAATATTACATATCAAATCCACAATAAACATTGAAAATTTTACAAATATCCTACATACATTGAATTAGAAAGCAGTTATAAATGGAATAAGAATTCTCTTACTCTTTCTCACTAAAGTGAATATATATATATATATATATATATATATATATAAGTTTAAATTACTTTACTTTTCTCTATATAAAGTATCTTTAATTTATGTTATTTAATATGGACATTGAAATATGTTACTTATGGTTGTTAGTAAAATATTTTTTTTTATAAATATATTTTTGTTCTAAATACCACATGAAAATGGAACATAGAATGAATTACACATAATGTAATATCAATAATACTATTTCTTGTCATGTGAAAAAAATTGGATTTCTTCCTTGTAGTAAAAAGAAAATTATATTTTGGATGTAAGTTTTTTTTTATTACTAATTTTAATTTGTTAATTTAAATTATTATTTCACTATTTTTAGATCTAACGTTACGTGACAACATCTCTCCCATACTAAGTTGTAGAGCCCCTCTTGACACAATTAGTTTAAATTTAATATAACCTAAAAATTTCAATTTAAATTTAATATAAATTTAAAAAATCAATTTTTATAAAATTTAATTTATTGCCAAAGTTATGAGATTTTCAAGAAATTTAAATTTAATATTTATACCAACTCTTACCAAGTTAAATTAGAAATTTATCTCTCTAAAGATGAGGATAAAGAAATGTAACATAAGGCTTCATGTGAAGTTACTTGTAGTTGGGGATTTGCTCTATTGGAAGCTCTCCCTTAAAGGACAAGTGAATTGTTTTCTAGTAATAAATATATAACATTTTGATGTTATTTTGGTTATTTATTTGCTATTGTATTGGTTTAAATTTAACTCTTTTTAATAATAAATATGAGTCAAATAATATAATAATAATAAATTATATTTAAACTTTTGACAAATAATATATTTAATTATTTCTTAATGAACAACTCAAAAATATCATTTTTTTCACATATTTATCATGAGATAGTCAAAAAAATTCATGTTTTTCACATTTCTCCTAGCTAATATTACATCATATTCACAATGATAACGACATGTCTAATTTAAATAATTTAGTTATAAATACATAAAAGTAGATATTTATTTTACATAACCTAAATAGGAAACAAAAATGCATCACCAAGTCTATTTGAAAGTAAAACAGATGCCTCTTAATCACCATCACAAATTCAGTGTGTTTGATATGTTCCTATTTGAGAGGTCTTGTGACCTTGAATCCTTATTATGATAGATAATGTACAAAATTGGGAATACTTAGTTTTAAGTACTGTAAAAAAATTTCCACTACAAAAAAACGTGTAAATTTTTTTGTGAGTCTCACCAATTATATTATAAAATTCTAACATAGGATGAATAAGAAAAAAATATAATTAGCAAAATAACAAAAACAAAAATATGTAGCAATAGAATAAATGATGAAAGTACACAAGTAAATATCACTCTCGATTTTTATCACCCAGATTATGTTCCTTGCTTGGCATGATAATATTGTTGTTCTCAAAAATATGTTTTGATATAGGGTCATGTCTTAATATAAACCAACAATCCATATCCAACACATCTAGGTTAAAAAGCACCAAGTTGTAGTGTTTTGGGAAAACATGAGGTTCCCTAGCCTCATTCCACATGTTTCTAGAGTTGATATTTATCATCCCACTATCATGATCTTCCTTTACATTATTCCGATCAAAGGTGTCCCACCACTTGTACCTAAAAATAACACATTGGAACGAAGAGAAGCCCACTTGAATCATCTCGTTTATATTTCCAAGGTAACATAATGTCCCATGGATTAGGTATCGACCGCAGTGGCTAGCATGACTAGATTGGTTGAACTCAACTTCCACTCCACATTTTTGGGTCATTCATCCATCATCGGCATCCTTCGTGCAAAAATGATGTAATATGCCCACATAGATGGGAACAAATGCACCTATAAAAAGGTGAAAAAATCAGAGTGTCATGTGTCTAACAACTAAAACATTATATATATATATATATATATATATATATATATATAGATATATATATATATATATATATATATATATATATATATATATATTACAATTCAAAGGTGCAGTATGAAGTTAAAACTATACAAAAATAGAATATAATTACCGAGTTGTTGCACCCAATCCCTATGTTTAGCACATCCTCTTTAGCACGCGGGTAACGACCAAATGCACTGTATTTCTTTCTAAATTGATCAACAACACAACTATTAGGGCATGTCATTGGCATATTTTCTTTTAAATTATCAAAGTAAGGCACGCATCTACAATTAAACCATTTGCATTATTTCTTGTCACTATCCCATTTCCTACTCTTCTCTTCGTACAATGCAACCCACGGTTTTGTCACTTCCATATTGTAAAGAATGAATTTGTTGATGGCTTCAATTTCATAATTTGATTAAGAAATCAAAACAACATATATATATAGTATGTATGAGATCAAAATATGAATTAATATGAAGTTCAGTGTGAATAGTTACTATGTAGTAATTTTACAAATGATAAAGTTGCACTTACTCTTTATCATGCACCTCTTTTCGTTCATTTCAAGAAGCTCCCCTTCTCTTTTTTCTTCATCCCTTTGATTGTCCCAAATTTCTGCACCTCGTGTGTTGTTGAACTGCTTGACGTACCCACTAGCATAATATAAAGAATCATACTATATATACCCCTCTTCCATAGACCGCTCAAGTTATTCCCTATGTTTAACAAAACCTTTCAATTTCTTCATGTACCTCTCTAAGAATAGCGTCCAATGACAATAAACAACCCCAACGAATTCCACCTCATATACTAGGTGAATTATAATATGAACCTGCGAATCCATGAAACTTGTCAACATTTCCTTCTCAAACATACAAACAATATTAGCTATCTCATAACTCCACCATGGAATTCCATCCATATCAATCTCATTTGAAGTGATCCAACACAAAAATGTAGATAATTTAGACATGGAATGTCATACATATTGGGGGAATTCATGGTTCATACACCTAGGCACAACCAGAGTATAATGACGCTGCACAGTAAAAACTACATTAAACAAAAATTAATTATAAAATATCCCATTAAATAAAATAAAAAATAAAAAATAAAACCATTTTTTTGACATACGTTGATCTGGAAGGATCCATAAATATAAGTGGCCTTAAAAATAACTCAAAAATCAAAATCATCAGATGGGAGTGAAACAAGGACCAGATCATAGTGCTCGTCTCCCTCATTTCAACGATGTGAACGACACTCAAATCTAAGTTCGTATGCACAGGTTATAGTTCTTCAATGTTTTGGTCAAACTTAGCCAAGTTGCAATCCTAATGAGGCAACAATTTGGCAGTGTCACGACACATGGAATCTGGCAAATGGAAGGGGAAAATTTGTCACCTACCTAATTTCTTCAGTGACCCTTATTTTTTGGTGGGAAAATTTGATCCATGTGATTTTCAAAAATTAAAAAACAATATGAATTTGGGGTGGCAAGTTGCCACCCCTACCAACATACACACACACACACAAATATATATATATATATATATATATATATATATATATATATATATATATATATATATATATATTGTGATTTTTAGCTCAAATCCATCGCACCTTACCAATGGATGAAAGGCCCTTGGTTTGGTAACGCTGCCCAAAAAATGAAATAATAAATTAATTAATTTTACTAACAAGTCGACGATGGAGGATCGAAGCAGAACCAAGAGCAGCCACAACAGTTGGAACCCTAAGCGAGGGAATCTATGAGATGCCAAAAATATTCCCTTATAGGGTCAGAGGTTTCAATGTCATAATTTGAAAAATTTATGGAAATTTTTATACAATTTCGTGACATGAATCTAATGGTGATGTTTGTTTCTCCAGATGAGGTCTCCATTTTCAGGCCATCATCCAGAATGGAGCTATAAGGGTCATTTTTGTAAATTTTCTTGTAATTGACTTAATTTATGCCACTTAATGAAATAAATCCTCCCAAATTTTGAGTAGGGCCCGGAGACATAGCCTAGATTACGTGAACGCCGTAATCAAATAGTTGTTTATTTTATCTCATGTTTGCTTATTATTTCCACTTCTTTTCATGTGGTTTAACTTGGTTAATATTCTCTTTTATATGAAATTTTGAATGCATCCTTGAATTTAAAATATCTAGATATAGTTTGGAATCAGAGCAGGTCTTCTCGATATGAGTTGCATGAGTCAATGCTAACCAGGAGCAAGCTCCAATAAGGTGAAGGAAAACTCAAATCCTTTGATCCTGAAGCAGGGAATGCACCACAGAGATGGAACATGGCAGATGAGGATGCACAAGAAGAAGAAAAGTGAAATTATCACAAGATATTCTTCAACATGGCAGACAAAGTTGATAAGTTGTTTGTAGAATATGAGAATAAAATCAAGCATGAGAAGAAAGACCTTGAGGATCATGCATCGATACACCATGAAGGTGGAGGATGAGAACTTCCTCCCTCTCCATCCACTAGTGAGATTTCTTCTTATTATTTCTCTTCTCATGATTCTAACGAGCATCATAAAAATACATCTAAGAAGCCATTTTGCAAGCTAGATGTAAAGTTTTATTTTTCCACATATAATGGAGAATGTAATCCAAAAAAACATAAAAATTGGATTAGAAATATCGATTTTTATTGTTGGATTCAATAGATCGAGGAGGATGAGTAAAATATCTAGTTAACATCCCTTCGGCTAAGTGGCACTACTCGCGTTAGGTGGGAGAAAATGTTGCAGAAAGGCAGAAAAAAATTGTGTAATCTCCTTTCTTCTTGGTCCAATTTTTTTATGCATTAAAATATGAATTTTATCCTTCGGGTTATTGAAAAAATGATTTAATGGAATGGCAATATTTAAGACAATTAAAGGTTCAAAATGTACAAATCCTGGTGACAAAAGATTTTAGGAAACAAACTTTGAATTTTAACGTTCTGCTTGATTCTCCTGAAACTGTAACAAAGTATATTATTGCTTTACATAGGTACATTAGGAATTATTTTTTATTATTTGAGCCTACTACTTTTAATGCATCCATCATGAAGTTCATTCACCTTGAAATAAGGGGCAAGAATGACAAAGAAGACCAGTCAAATAAATCATCTTTCAAACCTCATAATGGCAAGTTCAAAGGAAAAGGAAAGGGAAAGGAGAAGAAGGTAGCTACAACCAAGGAGGAAGGAGAAAATCCATATCGCACTCATTTCAAGAAAGAAGTCCAAGATGATGAGCATTGTTGTAAGTTGCATCTGGTGTTGAAACTAAATATATTTTGTGGGAATAACAAGAAAAATATGGTGGCAACCGTACAACAAGACCTTGTATCTGATTTCGTTGACGAGACATAAATCCCAACAATGGGCATACGAGGTAACCTTTCTCTTCATGAAAATCATTAGTACTGAATTACATGCAAGTACAATTTCTTCGAATGACTCTCTTTTTAATGAATGAAAGATGACTAAATTGTTCCACATTAGAGTCGTAATGAATCATACTAAAGTGGAAACCTTGTTTGATCTAGTCTCACAAGTAAATTTGATTTCAGAATCCTTGGCTAAGAAATTGCGATTAGAAGCCAAGCCTCATTTTAAACCTTAACCACTTGGTTGGGTGTGTGATAAAGCCAAATTACATGTAACCAAACAGTGTAAGGATAGATTTTTTATTGCATCCAAACTAGTAGATGAGATTGATCTTGATGTTGTACCTTTGGATATATGTGGCATGGTATTGGGGAGCCCATATTTTTATGACAATAAATCAGTGTTCTTTTTCCATGAAAATAAGTATCATCTCACGAAATATGAGGTGGAAAAAAATGTTAGAGTTCATCGTGCCAAAATCAGTGCCAATCTTGAAAGTGAAATTCAGATGAAGAGGTTGGTGAATTCCAGCAAAGAGTGCATGCTCATTCTTGTGCCAGAAAAATATGCGGATACATATGATCCCACTCATAAAAAATAATTGTGTGAAAATATTTCTAACTTTGATGGAAATTTTCAGGAACCAAGTGGGTTTCCTCCAAAGCGTGAGATCCAAGATGAGATTCACTTGTAGTAGGATGCTTCTTTACCCAAAATTTGTATATACAGGTTTCCACCGATTGAGATGGAGGAGATAAAGAAACGGGTGTAATAATTGTGGGGTAATAATACTAAGTTATTCTCCATGTGGTTCACCTATAATTTTGGTTCCGAAAAATGATTGCACATGGAGGATGTGCATAAAATACATGGAACTCAAAAAATAACAGTGAATAATCGGCACCCTCTCCCTCGCATTGATGATTTATTAGATCAATTGAAAGACTCTATCTATTTCACAAAACTGGACTTGCGTAGTGGCTATCATCAGGTTAGGATTGCAGAACAGGATGTATGGAATATTTCATTCAATATTAAATTAGGGTTTCTTGAATGGTTGGTGATTTTGTTCAAGCTATGCAGTGCTTTGGTCACATTCATGAGGGTGATGAATGATATTTTCAGGCCTTTTTTTGATGATTTCAAACTTTTGTTTCTTGTTGACATTCTTGTTTATAGTAGGACATGGGATGATCATGTGTGTCATGTTAAAAAGGTAATTTATGTTTTGCAAAAACAAAAAATTTATGTCAAAATGTTGAAGTGTGAATTTGGTAAGACCTCGTTAGTTTACTTCGATCAAAGTAACGGTGGTGGACAATTTAAAATAGATCCCTCTAAATCTGATGTGATTATAAAGTGGCCTAAACCCACCAATGTTACATAGATTCATATTTTTTTGGGTGAAATAAAATACTGGAGAAGGTTCATTACCAAATTATCTGTCATTTCATCCCCCTTTAATGAATTGATGAGTGTGAAGTAAACCTTTTAGTGTGGAGAAAAACAATAAAAACCCTTTGATACACTGAAAGAGAAGATCAATGCCACACCAGTTTTGGCCTTACCTAATCTCTAGCATACTTTTGAGATCGAGAGACATGCCAGTGGATACACCATGGGAGTAGTATTGATGCAACAGAGGAAACATGTATGTTACCATTCAAATACATTCCCCCAAGTTGTTTTGAACTATCCCACATATGACAAGGAGTTGTATGTCTTGGTTCAAAGCGTGAAGAAGTGGAAACACTATTTGATTGGCAAGGAGACCAGCATTCACATAGATCACTTGCCCTTGCATTACTTTTAGTCACATTCCAAGCTTCAACAAGCACATCATTTCACATGGATGGGATTCCTCCAACATTTTCACTTGGTAATAAAATATAAGAAGGGCACCAACAACATCTCGCCCTCCTAATTTTGCATCTATAGTTTTTCAAAATGATTCTTTATCTTTTGAAATTTATGTTGAGTATTATTTTTATGATGATGATTTTAACGATATTTGTGCAAAACTGGCGTATGGATCATAGGTAGATAATTATCACTTGCAGGGAAATTTGTGTACCATCTTGGAAAACTTTTTATTCTCATGAATGAAAGGATAAATGTAATCAGAGAAGAACCTACCTATCATGTGTCAGGAAATTTTGGTGTATAAAATACTTTGTGTCATTTAGAGAGGTTTTTGTTTTTGGCCTCACGTGAAAAATATTGTGACTTGATATCTAAAGGGATGTGTGTTGTGTTCCGTTTGTAAGGCTGCTAATACAAAATTAGGGCTCTACACACCACTCCATGTTCTAAGTCATCCATGGGAAAGTATGTCGATGTATTTTGTAGGCATTTCCTTTTTCTAGGAGAGGTCATGACTATTTTTATGTTGTTGTAGATCGATTTACAAAAATGTGTTTATTAATGTCTTGTGAAAAGCACGTCACTGTAAAGCGGACTTCTCATCTCTTCTTCCAATTTGCATGGTTCCATTTTTGTCTACCCACATCCATTGTGTTTGATCAAGACTCTCATTTTCATGCAGATTTTTGGAAAAAAAATTGGAGAATGATGGACACCAATTTGAATAGAAGCACGACATTTCATCTACAGATTGACAAAAAAATGGAGGTTGTCAACCGTAGAGTGATACACTTACTCCAAGGATATTATGGAGAGCATCCCAACTTGTGGGACGGGAATCTTCCTTATGTAAGGCATGCATACAACCGAGAATTTCATTCATCCACTGATAGCTCCCCATTCATGACATGCTTTGGTTATTTACAAAAATATGCCTTAGACATGGTCTTTGCGAGAGATGAAGATTCTAGTAGGAAAGACAACAGGGAAGAAGTGTGGAAGTTCATTCAGGGGATTCAAATGATTCACCAAGTAGTGTAGGATCAGTTGGAAAAAATTCGAGGTCAATACAAAGCTCAACATGACAAGCATCGAGTTGATCACCAATTCCAGTTTGGGAACAAAGTGTGGTTCCACATCAACCAAGACAGGATGAAAGGGGAAGGAAAAAAGTTGTGACCAATATGATATGGACCATTCACCATATTAAAGACGATTGGAGACAATTTTTTTTGTCTTGAGTTTTCAGCATACATGCAGATGTACTCAGTGGGGAATGTTGAAAATTTGAATCTTTATGAGCTTTCATTGATCATGGACACTGAAGAAGTTGGACAAGTTCCTATAATAGACGATGTTTCACCTGAATAATTGGATAAGATAACAAAGGAAATAATTCTTGACAATGATATATATATTTAACTTTCTTGATGTTAGTGTTAATTCTAATCACAAGCGTACGAAAAAGGCTCACTTTAGCTGTGCATAAAAAGCAGCCCTAACATCAAAGATGGCTATCAATTTCCTTAGATATGTAGTTAGTTGAACAAGATAAATGTTGCAAAATCCAGATCTATGCAGTTAAAGACATTAAACATCGAATAAAAGAAAGAGTGGCTCCATGCATCCAATAGACAAGACAAGAATATTTTTAAATAATTTTGTATTTACGACACCTAGGAAGGGAACATAAAATGATGGTACTAGTCCCCCTCAATGGGATGGGTTCTTGTATGTTCTTAGCACTTCAAATCTAAGATCTCTCTCTCTTCAAAGTGTATAAAACCCAAACAAAAATGGAACTCAAGGGGAGTTCCCAAGAAAAAAGGTAGAAAAATGTGACAATGATGTAGGATCAAAGTCAGACGAAAAATACAGATCCAGAGTGATCTTTAGGCAACAAAAGGTATGGAATGAATGGAAAAACCCTTCTATTTATAAAAAAATATTGATTTAGTCTAGATATTAGTGAATAACTAAAATATTATTGACCAAATCTAGATCCAACTTTTATGGAATATTTTATTATTTTTGTTCGAGGGAAAAAGAATTTGAATTTGGTCAAATCCCTTTATTTGTAAATAATAAATAAATAAATGATTTATTTATTATTTTAAGGATATGGTTGAGTAATAATGAAATAAATAGTGATTTATTCAATTATTTATAAATGATTTAGTCAAATTTAACAAGGAATATTATTTAAATAATTTTTTAAATAATTATTCCTAGAAAATAATAAGATATATAGTGATTTATCTAGTTAATTTTCATGTTTTGGGTTAAATATGACTAGGAATATTAATTAAACTATTTTTAAATTAATTATCCCTCGAGGAAAATCAAACAAATAATGGTTTATTCAGTTATTCCTCATGGGGTTTCCTGTTTAGACCATAAAAAACTTAATAAATTATGAATTACTAAGTTATTTTTCATAGTGAAAGAAATTTCACTAGGGTAAAATTGGTCTTACATGGTATAATTTGGTTTATCTATTAGTAACAGGTTAGATGACCAAAAATTGGTGTAACAAACTGCCCCCCAATGTGCGAGTGTTAAGAGCTAAGCATTTGTCAAAAGTACATTGTAAGGACTCAATCACTAGACACCGAAGGGGGATTCAGATAGAGATAAATATAAGGTAGACTAAAGTGCTAGAGGACAAGACCCTGAGGAGGCGAGACTTAGAGGTGCTACATGTCTCTTTTATGAGTGAGTACCTATTCTACATGAAGCAGGAGAGGCCTACCTATGCCTGCCAAGATAACAAAGTACAAATAATAATGCATCTAGTAAACAAGGAACAAAACTATATAGTACATGCTAGCATAAACATGGGCCAGATAAAAACATGATAATGGTTCCCACATACATACTATGCCTGGGACAATAGCAAGGAATTAGACAATAATATCTAAGTACATGACATATAAGTACAACCAAAGTGGCCCTCCAAAATAGGAAAGGGTTCTGAAAATATGAATGATACATGAAAACTAAAACGGCACTACAAGCGGTTGAGGTTGGAACCATCAAATCTATGGAGTTGCATCCAAGGCTATAGTAGAGGATTCATCCTGGTATGTGGAGGGCTACTTGATGGGTCGTCCCCTCATGAGGTCTGAAACATCTCACACACACCAGGGAATCACCGGTACAAGCTGCGGCATCACTGAACCATCAAGTATATAGATCTCGATCATTCCATAAGGAGCTCGAGTTGAGAAAAAATCAAGTGAAAGGGAAATAAAGAGTCCCTTTTCCTGATCTGAGGCATCGAACAAGAGTGGAATCTGGAACCCTTGTACACCACCCTCTAGACCTATTTTCTGGAATGAATAAGCTGATGTCGACAGAATGAGGTCTTCCATAGGTGAGTTAATAATGGATCCACAGCTAAGGGACAAGAGAAAATAGTAGAGCGATTGATAGCCTGACACCAGGGATGGTGGTGGAATGGGGGGTATTGAGTAGCGGGTAGATGACTTCCCTTGCTAGAGCATAAAGGGCATGGATGACCTGGTAGCTACTGACACGACACCAAAGGGGATAGGGGATAGTATGAATGAAGGGAAAAATGTGTGACACGAGAGAGGAACAAAGCAATGAAGGATGGAGGACTATAGCGAGATACAATGGGACTCGGGATAGACTCCATGGATATGATGATGACTCAAATTGGATGCTCTAAACAAGGGTGACTCGATGATGCTGCCATAGATACATGAGTAGATGAGTTGTTGTGAAACCAGCTCCAAAAATAGAAGAAAAGAGATATCAATGCCCTAGAAATAAACCACTTCGAGGGGGCAACCTCCAATACATTACATGAATGAACAATTCTTGGATGATACAAATTACAAAACCTCATTTCTATATGTAGGAGTCCATGGGGCCACAATGTAATCCTAGCCGACCTAACAATAATAATTTAAGGGCACAATAATAACAATATGGGGGTTACAGGGGTACAATAATAACAATAAGGGGGTTACACTAACAACAATAAGGGACTATACTAGTAATATAGGGACCTATCATGCCCCTCTCCTTCAAAAAAGTGTTGTCCTCAATGCTTGAGTAGCTCTGGGTATTTTTTTATAAAATACTTATCCTCCCATGTAGAATCTTCAGTGGGTAGGTTCTTCCACTTGACGACATACTTTAAAATTGATCGATTTCTTAGCTATCGAGTTCTTGTTTTCGTGACTACTTCAGGTTCCAATATGAATTTTCCTTCATCATCAAGTTCTGGAAATATTGTTTGAACTGGAATATTTTCACCTATAACCTTCTTTAAGAATGGAACATGGAAATCTGGATGCACTCGTGAAGAAGCAGGAAGCTCCAATTTGTATGCCATAGTAAGAAAATTTTGCAACACCTTGAAAGGACCATAGTACTTTGGCAATAATTTATTATCCTTCTTAGCTTGCTTGAGGGACATTTTTTTATATGGTTGTAGCCGTAAAAATTTCAGTCTCCAACATCAAAACTTCTCCCGCTGCGTTGTTGATCTTCCTGTTGTTTCATTCGATTTTGTGCCAAATTCAGGTTATCCTTTAAGTGTTGGAGAACTTCTTGTTGATTCTCGATGTGATCTTCCACTGCTTGAACCTTCGAATTTTCTCTTAAAGATGATGTGATGGATGGTGGATTATATTCATAAAGTGCCATAAATGGGGTCATTTTTGCTACAATATGGAAGGAAGTGTTATACCACCATTCAGCGAGACGTAACCACTTGACCCATTGTGTTTTTTTATCAGATACAAAACAACGAAGATATCCTTCCAAAAATTTATTTACTATCTTAGTTTGACCATCAGATTTAGGATGATAAGATAAGCTATGAGCTAATTGAGTACCCAAACAAGAAAATAACTCCATCCAAAAATTTCCAATAAAAATGGGATCTCTGTCGCTCACAATAACCCTTGGGTTTCCATATAGCTTTTGAATTGTGTCCATAAATGTAGTAGCAACTATAATTCCTTTAAATGGATGAGATAATGCAAAAAAGTGTGCATAATTCGTAATTCTATCAACTACCACCATGATAACACTCTTTCCTTTGGACTTAGGTAAACCTGTGATAAAATCCATTGAAATCTCCTCCCAATATTTACCTGGAATGGATAAATGTTGTAGAAGACCCAAGGTCTTAATTGTGTCAAATTTATTATGCTGGAAAACCAAACATTCCACCACAAACTTTTGAATATCATATTTAAGGCCATCCCAAAAAAAATCTTTCTTCACCCTATGGTAAGCTTTTAAAAATCCTGAGTGTCCTCCTAAAGGAGAAGTGTGCAATTCCGAAATAATATTATGTTTTATTTGGGAATTCTTACAAAGATATAAGCAATATTTGTAGCCTAAGGAATCATTTTTCCAACTAAATGTCTCAGATGTACTAGGATCTTGCTGCAACTTTTGAATGAGTGTCCACACTTCTTTGTCCTTCTTCCATTCATCTCTCGCTTCAGTTATCCAATATGGTTGGATAATAGAAATGGCACAAAGCAATGCTTCCACCTCTTCATTCTTTCTTGAGAGTGCATTGCAACAACATTTAGCTTCCCTTTTCTGTAGATTATTTCAAATTCATAACCCAACATCTTTTTGACCCATTTTTGCTACTCTTCTGACGATAGTCTTTGTTCCAAAAAGTCTTTAAGTCTATCATGATCAATTTTTACCTTGAAGTGTCTTCCCATTAGGTAAGTTCGCCATTTCTTTAGTGCATGCAGTATTGATAGCATTTCCTTCTCATAAATAGGTTTCTATAAATAATTTCCTTTCATTGGACGACTTTCAAAAGAAATGGGTCTTCCTTCTTGCATTAAAACAACACCAATTCCATTTCATGAGGCATCACATTCCACAATAAAGGTTTTTTTGAAGTCTGGCGTAGCTAATACCGGTGCTAGGCACATTGCATCTTTAAGATGTTCAAAGGCCTTAGTTGCTTCAGGAGTCCATGAAAATGCATCTTTCTTCAATAATCTTGTTAGAGGTGTTGCTATTCTCCCATAATTCTTAAAAAAATTGCAATAATACCCTGTTAACCTGAGAAATCCTCGCAACTGCTTTATGCTTGTGGAGACTTTCCATTTCTTAATGGCTTTAATTTTGTTAGGGTCTCCCTTAACACCCTCATGAGATACAATATGACCCAGATATTACACCTCTTGTACTCTAAAGAAACATTTGGATGTTTTTGCATATAATTGTTTCTCCTTCAATAGTTCAAGCACCCTGTCAACATGTTGAACATGATCCTTCCAAGACTTGCTGTAGATTAGTATATCATCAAAAAATACTAGCAGAAGTTTTCTAAGGAAGGGTTTGAAAATGGAATTCATCAACCCTTGAAATGTAGAACGTGCATTGGTAAGGCCAAAAGGCATGATCAAAAATTCATAATGACCCTCATGAGTTCGAAATGTTGTTTTTGGAATATCTTCAGTCTTCATTCTAATTTGATGATATCCTCAATGAAGATCCAACTTGGTAAAATAAATTTCTCCATGTAATTCATCCAATAATTCATCAATCACAGGAATGGGAAATTTATATATAATGGTGAGATTATTGAGCGCCCTATCTTCTGGACACAGGCGCCATGATCCATCCTTCTTGTGTACCAATACTACAGGAGCAGAGAAAGAACTTTGACTAGGTTTAATTATACCCGCCTTTAACATTTTTGCAATCATACATTCAATTTTTCTCTTTTGAACATAAGGATATCTATAAGGCCTGATGTTTGGAGGAACACTTCCTAGAATCAAATTAATAGCATGATCATGATCACGAATAGGTAGGAGTCCTTTGGGTGTTTCAAACACCCTGGAATGATTGTCCAAGACTTTTTGGAGATCTATAGAAATAGATGATTTTGATGTTGGAACTTCTAGTGAGCATAATTGTGCAATTACACCTCGTTGTTCTTTATTTAGAAGCTTTGTCATCACATTAGAGCTTATTATCTTTCCAAAATTCTCTGCAATACCCTGTAATTCGACTTTCTTTCCTTCTGAAAAAAATTTCAAGAAAAGTTCTTGAAAATTAAAAGCTACCATCCCCAAAGATTGTAACCATTGTACTCCTAGTACAACATCAGCACCTCCCATAGGAATGGAAAGCATTAGATTATTCAATACATATTCCCCCATGGTTAGCTTGATATTAAGAAATTTTATAGAGCAATTTATAGTTCCTCCATTTGCAACCATCACTTGACATTCTAGTGTTGGGTATAGGAAACAATTAAATTCCTTGACTACCTTACAATGAATAAAACTATGGGTACTACCTGAATCAATCAACACTATTACCTTTTTCTTCTTGATATGTCCTTCTATCTTGAGAGTTTAAGTGGTAATTATTGCTAATTCATTACACGATATGGGCAGACTCATTTCTTCCTCTTCAAGGGCTAGTTCCTGGTGTATATCCTCTTCTTTTGAAGATTCTTGTTCATTTTCTTCTTCCTCTTCACAGTCTATGTAAAACAATTTCTTCTTAGCACATTTATTACCTTTAGTGTATTTTCTATCACAACTGTAGCAAAGCCCTTTTTCTCTTTTTTCTTCCAATTGTTGTGGTGTCAACCTTGTAGGTTGTGGAAATCTAGGAGTAGAAACACTTCCATATTTATAGAAGTGAGTGGTAGGCTTCCTTGTCGCCATAATTTTACATTCAATTTTTCTTGCCAACCTGAATGCCTTCTCCAATGAATCAGGTTCCAAAATGCGAAATTCATGTTGGATGTTATCCTTTAAATTACCTATGAAGAGATAAATCTTGTGTTCCTATGGAATATCAGTTACCCTTATATTCAATTTTCGGAAGTCCTCAATGTGCTTCCCCACTGAACACTTTTGTTTGAGATTTATCAATTGTCTAAAGAAAGTCTTGCTCTTTGTATCCTCATAATTTGCTATCATTTCCTCCATAAAAATTGACCAAGTGACATTTTTTTATGGGAGCAAAGCCATCGATACCATACAAATGTATTTTGTTCTAAATGTAAAGTTGCAATGCATACCTTTTGTGTGTTTTGCACATTATTGAGATCAAAATATTGCTCCATCTATAGTATCCACATTACAAGATCCTTTCCATCAAACTTCCTCATATCCATTTTTGGAATATGGTGGTTCTTCTCTACAACATTAGAGTTTATGAAATCATGATTAACATTTATTTTGTACTCATCATGAGTTTCCTCCACTATATTTTCACCATTTCTTGTATCAACTTTTTCAAACCTTCCATGTCTGCTTTTAGATCATTCTTCATGTTTTCCATCTTAGCTTCCATGTCATACATCTTAGATTCCATGCTAGCTTCCATGGCATCCATCTTAGCTTCCATGCCATTCTCCAAACCATCCATCTTAGAGTCCACGCCTTTCTTCAAAACTTCCATTTCATTTTTTGTTGCTCTTTGCGAGAGTGAAATTTGTTGCACTTGCTCTTGTAATTTTGATATGTCACATTGTCATTCTTTGTCTTCATGAGTCATAGTAGAGCCTTCAAAAGGCTTAATGGGTGTTGAATTATTTTTAGGGGCCATTTTAGAATCCAATACTAATATCTATTCTAAAATATGCCCTTGGAATCAAATCAACTTGATTCTTCAAACAAGACTTATGCAATTTGGAAAAAAAATACACACCTTTTACTTGCTTTTGAGGAGCTCGATATTGAAATTGACTTATCTCTATACTTGCAGATCCTCAATATCTAAAATTTGGCCCTGTAGTATTCCTCTGAAGCTTCTTTCAAATTCCATAGGTCTAACTTGATTTGAATTATTCAAGTCAAAGTTATGTCAAATCTCCCACAATGACCTAATTATGGACTATTTCTATAGAGCGTACTTTTATGACTTTCCACGTGTCACTGTTTGCTCCTTTGCCTCTAAATTTTATATAAAAGAAACGACTATCCGTGTACTTCCAGTCATTTTTTACAGAATTCCAATCCGATGCTCAGAGAGAGAGTTATGAATATTCTCCCGCGATCACCTCTTTGAGATGAAATTCGGGAGCCTGAAAAAGACCTAACTTCCACAAATCATATCTCCAATAATATTGTGAACCAAGCTCTGAAATTTTGTGACAATGTTCCTCAGGCTTTTGGCTTCGTGCTCTAAAATGCTTAGCTTCTAAACCTTCGCAGAAAAAATGTTATTGCAAAAATTTTGTGATGACCTTTTTAAGTGAAATTCAGGAGCCTGCAAAAAGCCCTAACTTACACAGATCATATCTCCAAAAGTATTGTGAACCAAGCTCTAAAGGTCTTAGACGATGTTCCTCAGGATTTTGGCTTTGCACTCTAAAAATTTTAGCTTCTTAAACTTCGTAAAAAAAAGGTTATAGTGAAAATTCCACAATGACCAGTTTGGAGCAGTGAAACCCTTGAATCCAAAGCTCTGATACAAAATGTTGTTAAACCAGCTCCAAAAATAGAAGAAAAGAGATATCAATGCCTTAGAAATAAAACACTTTGAGGGGGAAACCTCCAATACATTACATGAATGAACAATTATTGGATGATACAAATTACAAAACCTCCTTTCTATATATAGGAGTCCATGGGGCCACAATGTAATCCTAGTGGGGCCACAATGTAATCCTATCTGACCTAACAATAATAATTTAAGGGAAAAATAATAAAAATATGGCGGTTACAGGGGTACAATAATAACAATAATGGAGTTACACTAACAACAATAAGGGACTATACTAGTAATATAGGGACCTAACATGAGTAAAAGATGATTACTCATGACGAAAATAGACACGATCATGGACAAGTATGAAGGAAAAGTGGTACCCCAAGTAAAAGTGTTGTAAGTGAAGAAATTTGATTTTGAGGAGTGGTGAAGTGACCCTTCATGGAAAAAATTGGTCCGGGTGAAGTACCAAATCACGAAAAACTAAAGGATACCCATTTGAGATCTCGATGAGAGCTTTCGAATGGTGCTAATGGATTGTCAAACCAATCTATGGTTTGGTCGCAATTGGCGAAAGAAAAATCTGGGGTTTCTCTTTTAATAAGGTGTTTTCCCTCCAATTTGATTAATTTGCAAGTGCAGCTATTATGAATGTATAGAATAGAAAAGGCCCTAAATCTTCCGGTGATTGTAGCAGACAAGCTGACCATTGGAATATATATCTGTCTGTTGCAAGTAAGAGGCCTAACACTACTCTTTCATTTTAGATTAGGCACCTAGAGCTCAGGAACAGGCTGGGTCACACATTTTGGGGTTTGTTATGTGACCTGGGTAGCAGGTACTGGGCAAAAAACTGCGACTTGTCCCAGGAAATTACCTAAAAAGTGGGACCTGTTAGAGAAAGGACTTTTCAGTGATTTTTTTGGCTGAGAGCTAGAATTTTTATGGTTGAGGGGCATAGGTTCCCCCAAACATGTTATGTTCATGCCAAAATTTATTTATAAAAGGGGAATCTAAACACATTTTTATGATGTGGTACTCCATTTTTTTTGTTATGGTTATGCAGTTCGAGAAAGGGAATTCAGGATTACCAATATATTTTGGTTTTGCATATATGAAGCAAATAGACTAAGTTTCTGGGTTGACATACATGGTGTCACTATCCCAAAGAGTGGATTTGGAGATAATGAACTGGTGCTCTTCTAGAAAACCCACAGGTTGGTTAACAAAAATGTGTAGGGGACTGGGTTGCTGAAAGAGGAAGGAATGATAAGGGAGATCATCCCTAGCATGATCTGAAGTGATATTTGACTCTATAGGTTCTTCAAAACATGAAAGAATGATGCTACTAGAGTCGACACGACCAGATGCACTATGAGGTTTGTGGAAAATTTCTTCTCCTAGACTCTCAAATATGGGTGCCCCATTACCAAAACATTGTGTGTCAATGTAATGACCACAAGGTATATGTGGTTCAAATGTATGGTTTCAGTGTAAGGGGGGATAGATAAATTCAGGGGTGGTGATTACTTCCATAATGTCATCATCATGATATAATATGGGGTGAATGGTGGAAGAAAAACCATCTAACTCGGCGAAGCTACCTCACTCATCATCATGAGAAGAAAGGTTCACATGCACATCATCATGGGGGGTGACTGAAGAGCAATCAGATAAGGGATCCACTGATGTTGAGCCCACGGTGATCGCTAAAGGGAGGTCAAGAAAAACAAAAGGGGAAGTCCCAGAGTGATCTTCCAACGTGGACCTCATAGATGATGAAAGGTAGAGGATAGTGGCCAAAGACTCCATCATATCGACATTAGGAGGGGGAATGCCAATGGGAGCAGAGGTATCCTCAGGTTGGCCTGAAGCATTTTGTTTGAGTACGGGAGATGCGGATTGGTTCTATTTAATCTCATACTCCTAGACTACCTGCAAAGAGGCTCGGTAATGCTTGAGGCAGGGACAAAGGTGGGTATAGTGGCCATGGAGATCATACATAGCACAAGGTTAGTTGGTGTGAACAATATTGGGGTTCTTGGCTACAATTGAGGAAGAAACAGAGGCTTTAGGGACCTTAGACTCAGGAAACGCGACATTAACCATGGGCTTGATACAAGGTAGTTGAGGATAATGAATAGTGGCATGGCTGACAACATCAAATAAAGCACACGGGGGGCGGGGTACGCTTTGGACGCTGAGGAGGAGAAGTGTTTGTTTGGGAAACCTTGTCCTTAGGTGCCTTCTTGCGAGATTTAGCCCCTTCACTTGAAGCTTTCGCAACAGGAGTAGGTTCCTATTGAGGTGGCTGAGGCACGGAAGAAAAGGGAGGGGTCATGGTGACCGGCTAGACCAGGGTCAAAGTAATATAAGGTTTGGGTTGACTAGGTGGGATAGTGGTTGGGGTGTCTATGTACCAGATTGGGATCCCTAGGGTCATGTTAGGAAGAGATAAGGTAGCCATAACAAGTACCGAAAATAATCCAAGATGGGGATCTAGAAACGGTATCTGACCGAAGGAGTAATGGCCAGGCGAGACAACTCTAAGATGGTTAAGGGCACGAGGGTAGATAGGCTCATGGATACCAGCTGCAGATGAGGGGCCAGGACGAGGGGGTCCTAAAGGCTAATTCAAGGTGCTAGGAGCAGGCTGTGGAGGGCAGGGTTGTTGACTAGCCAAACCAATCTATTTGAGGTCAGATCGAGACGATTGCATCATGCAAACGTTAGACGAGCTGGGATCAGAGATAGGAGGAGAAGGACTGGGGAATAAACCAATAAAATATGATTCTTTCTAGACTTTGGGTGAAGCACTAGTTAAAGGTTCGACTATATTCTTATTGGCCAGCAAAAAGTTGATGGACTCAGGAGAGGTCTGAGACTTTGATTCGTAATATGTCAACTGGTCGATGGTGACAATATTTCTGTTATGAGGAAAGCACATCTTATGGTTTTTAGAAAATTATATATTACATAGCAATGCAACACATAAAATATGCGGAAAAAAAAATCCCACAAAACACAGAAAACTAGAGAGACACAAATATACGCGGTTCACCTAGTTTGGGCTATGTCCACCCCGAACATCCAGTCCTTCCTTTCTATTATCCAAGAAAATGAAAAGACACAACCTACAGCATATCTACTGTAATATCCTTTGTTCTCTCTCACAGTCTCCCTATCTATTTCTCTCTCTGAGAATACACATACAATACACAGCCGCAATACAATACCCTCATACAAGCGAGGGGTTGCCTTCTAGGGAAAAAAACCTTAAACTAAACATAACTTCTACCATCACATCATCCACATAATTAACAACTCAGATTGACTATAAATTACTATACTCTTACAACGAAATTTTACATCTATTTTTAGCTTCGAGGGCGCTGCCCCTGAATCCCCTCGCTGGGGGGGGGGGCTCCATAAAGTCGCAGCCGCCCCCCACTGGACCCCCCAGATAGGGTTTATTTGCGAGTGGTGTTGCCACCCCATTAAGGTACAGGGGTCCAATGTCGTGATACAAAATAAACAAGATAATCAGGCTCTACACCCAACAATGTCCCACTTGGAGACTGATTGTAGCAACTCCACCGATGCTTCATTTTCTGGAAAATGACTCCACCTTGGACCTGGCTATTTCTCATCTTCATCATCATACTTGAAGACCAATTGAAACTGAGAATATTCTTAGTTTCTCCCCGATTACAACTTTTGTTAGCATATCTGTAGGATTCTGGCTAGTGTGTATCTTTTCGAGCTTTAATTGTCCATCTTCCAACACTAACCGTATGAAATGGTACTTGAGCTGTATGTGTTTAGTCCTAGAATGAAATTTTTAGTTCTTTGCAATATGAATGGAACTTTCGCTATCACTATATAACGTGCCCATATCATTCTTCTTACCTAATTCATCCATAAACCTTTGTAACCAAATCATTTCCTTACTAGCCTCTGTAGCGGCAACATACTCTACTTCTGTTGTTGAAAGTGCAACAACACTTTGGATTTTTGAAACCCAACTAATAGCTATTCCACCTAAAGTAAATACATACCTTGTAGTTCTCCTCCTATTATCTCTGTCACCTACTATATCTACATCAACATATCCCTGTAGAGCAATTTTTGAACCACCAAAGAATAATTCTTGATTTGTGGTACCTCTCAAATATCTGAGAATCCATTTTACTGCCATATAATGTTCTTTTCCTAGATTGTTCATTTACCTGCTTACAAATCCCCCTGCATGTGCAATATCAGGCCTTGTGTAGACCATTTCATACATTAAAACTTCCAACTGTTGATGCATATGGAACTTTAGACATATAGTCCATTTCTTCTTGGGTATTGGGGCACATCTCCTTACTAAGTTTGAAATGGCTAGCAAAAGGTGTACTAACTGGTTTTTCATTCTGCATATTAAATCGTTTCAACACCTTTTGTATGTACTCATTCTGAGACAGTGTTAATTTGTGATTTTTCCTCTCTCTAGTTATTCTCATACAAAGGATTTGTTTTGCAGCTCCCAAATCCTTTATTGCAAATGAATTTTCCAATTTGATTTTAAGAACATTTATTTCCTGCATGTTAGACCCTGCAAAAATCATGTCATCTACATACAATAACAATATAATATAGCTTCCATCATTTTTATTTTTCATATAAACACAATGATCAGAGTGACATCTAGTATAACCTTGTTCAGACATAACCTGTCAAATTTTAGATACCACTTCCTTGGAGCTTTTTTTAAGCCATACAAGCTCTTCTTTAACCCACACACTAATTTTTCTTTCCCTTTGACCTCATATCCTTATATTTTCTCCATATAGATCTCTTCCTCCAAATCTCCATCGATAAATGTTGTCTTTACATCTAACTGTTCAGGATGTAAATCTTTTGTTGCTACAAGACTCAAAATAGTTTTGATTGAAGTCATCTTAACAACAGGAGAAAATATTTAATCAAAATCAATACCTTTATTCTATGCAAACCCCTTCACCACAAGTCTAGCTTTGTACCTCCGTTTTCCTCCATCTTCTTCCTTCAATCTGTAAACCGATTTATTCTGCAATGTCTTTTTACCTACAGGCAACCTGACTAAGTCCCAAGTCTAGTTATGTATTAAGGATTCCATCTCTTCTTCCATGGATAGCTCCCACTTCTTCCTGGTTTCAACCTACATTACTTCTTCATAACATTTGGGGTCACCAGAATCAGTCAACAATAATCAATATAATGAAGGACAGTATCGTTCTAGGGGTCTACTTATGCTAGTAGATCTTCTGACACCACTTTCAGGTGTTTGAGGTGCCTATTGTTGTTGTCATGGTTTCTGTTGTTGTGGCTGTTGATTATTATTATTTTCAAGCACCTTTACTTTTTATGTGATCTCATCAAGAATTGCGTATTCTTTGTTTTCTTTTTCTTGTTTATTTTCCTACAATTGATTCTTATATAAAACCTTTTCATTGAATATTACATCTCTGCTCGTAATGATTTTGTGATTTTCATAATCATATAAGCGATAACCAAAATCATTAACACCATATCTAATACAGGTACATTTCTTTGATTTTTCCTCAAGCTTTGTTCTATTTTATTTATGAATATGGACAAAGGCCTCACAACCAAAAGGCTTTAAAAAAGAGTAGTTTACCTTTTTACCTATCCATGCTTCATCTGGAATACCACCATCCATGGAACTTGAAGGCCCTCTGTTTATTAGATAAACAAAAGTATCTACAGCATCTGCCAAAAATTGTAAAGGAAAACATGCATGCAATCTCATGCACCTTACACATTCCATGATTGTTCTGTTCATCCTTTCTGACACACCATTTCCTTGTGGTGTTCTTGGAACTATCTTCTCTCTGCGAATTCCATGCTCTGAATAGCACCTATCAAAATATTTGCTGCAATATTCACCTCCATTTTCTGATCTGAGACACTTCAACTTCTTTCCTGTCTCAATCTCAACCAAAGCTTTCCATTTCTTGAAAGTATCAAATACATCATATTTATTCTAAATACAATAAATCCAAGTTTTTCTAGTTGCATCATCAATAAAAGTAACATAATAATGAGAGCCACCGAGAGATGATGCCTGAGCAGGTCCCCATACATTTGTATGCACAAGCTCTAATTTTTTGCTTTTATTTTCTTTCCCAACTCTGAGAAATCTGACTCTATTGTGTTTTCCAT
Organism: Pinus albicaulis; assembly: GCA_034641835.2. Lineage (NCBI taxonomy): Eukaryota > Viridiplantae > Streptophyta > Pinopsida > Pinales > Pinaceae > Pinus > Pinus albicaulis. Next base: position 980,030,066 of record CM076579.1, on the reverse strand, counting down.
AAATAAAATTCTCACATAAATCCAAATCAACATTCTTCAAACTGGGCAACAAATTTCTTGAGTAAAGAATCTTCATCCCCTTCTCACTCATGTGTCTGAGCCTATGATTTCATAATGTTGCATCTGCTCCTTTGGAAGTTAAAGCATTAACAGAGTTAGAAATACCATTGCATAAATACAATGTACCAACCTTTTCGCCTTTTGCTATTACCAGGGCTCCTTTGGTGACCTTCCAAGTTTATCATTGAAATTTGTCACACAACCTTCACCGCCTAACTGCCCTGTTGAAATAAAAATTTTCTTCAGATCTCGAACATGCCTTACCTCCTTTAATAACCATTGCTTTCCATTCTGCTGTTTTACAAGAACCTTACACATTCCAACAATTTTACATGGTTTATCATCACCCAAACGAACTTTTCCAAAATCTCCTTGAACATATTCATGCAAATATTTCTTATCAGGTTTGGCATGTAATGAGGTCCCTTAATCTACCACCCAGGAATCAATAACATTTTTGAAAGTAATAATCAAAGCATCTTGTAACACATCACCTGTCACATTTTATTCATGATTGTTTTCTTATTGTGCGTCTCCTTATTTTCCCTTCCAAGATCTATAGTCTCTCTTTAGGTGTCCTGTCTTTTCATATTTCCAGCACACTATCCCCAATCTAGACTTGGATCTGCCTTTCCTTGATTTACTGCGATATCCTGAGGTATATCCTTGGATATTCCTTTCCATTTTTCTTCCCCTAGACTCTGCACTCAAAGAATTACCTGATGTCTCAATGGAGATTTTCTGTCGCATTTCCTCACTAAGGTTAGCACCGACAGCATCATCAAACTTTAAAGTACTAGATCTAGAGACGGAGTTACTAATGACCATACTAAACCATTCCAGCTTTCTCGAAATGAGAACAAAAATAATAGAGCCCTAACTTCATCATCAAATATTACCCCTACAGAAATGAACTTACTAGTAACTGTATTAAAATCATTTAAATGGTCTGCAACATATCCACCTTCTGACATCTTCATATTAAATAAAGTTTCATAAGAAATACCTTTTTTGAGGCTAAGGGTTTTTCATATAGTTTCGCCAATGCCTTAATCAAACCCTTTGTTTTTGTTTCCTTTGAAATATTTAAGGCTACTAATGCCGTGAGGCACAACTGCACTGTTCCGAGTGCCTTTCTATCGAGAATCTCCCATTATTCGTCTAGCATAGTCATTGGCATCTTTATTTTTCCGCTCAATGGTAGGTATAGATATTTCTAATACAGATTATATTGCATCTGCATCTTCCACAATGGGAAGTTTTGGCCATTAAATTTCTCGACCCTAAATTTACCATCCTCTGCCATTGCTCCCACTCGAACCAGGAACCCTTCTTTCCTACACGTTTATCAGCCAAATATACCTTCGGCTCTGATACCGGTTGTTATAAAATTATATATTACAGAGCAATGAAACACATAAAATATGCAGAAAAAACAAGCACATAAAACACATAAAACCAAAGAGACACTGATATACATGGTTCACCCAGTTTGGGCTACATCCACCCCGAAAAACCGGTCCTTCCTTTCTATTATCTAGAAAAATGAAGAGACACAACCTACAGCAGATCTGGTGTAATATCCTCTATTCTCTCTCACAGTCTCCCTACCTGTTTCTCGCTCTGAGAATACACATACAATACACAACCACAATACAATACCCTCATACAAGCGAGGGGTTTCCTTCTAGGGAAAAAAAATTAAACAAAACATAACTTCTACCGTCAGATCATCCACCTAATAAACAGCTCAGATTGACTAGAAATTACTATAATTTCACAAGGCAATTTTATATCTATTTTTAGCTTCATGGGCGCTGCCCCTCAAACCCCCGGCCGGGGGGGGGGGGGCTCCATAAAGTCGTAGTCGCCCCCCACTGGACCCCCTAAGCAGCATTTAACTACGGGCGGCACTATAGCCCCATTAAGATAGAGGGGTCCAATGTCGTGATACAAAATAAACAAGATAATCAAGCTCCACACCAAACAACGGTGAACCACAGATGGGACAACAGACATCGAATAAGTGTAGCTATGACCCAATATAATTTTTTAGTCCAAGTGGGCATCAATCAATTCTACATCAACACAAACAGTCTTGCCCGCAAGAGTAATGGGACAATTCCAGAACATGCCAAGGGGCTAGGAAGAGTGGCCATCCCATGCTATGAAGGTGATAGTGGAAGGGGCCAACTTGAGACATGTGAGTTTCTTCCAAACTGAAGTGGACATTACATAGGTGGATGCCCCCTTGTCAATAATACAATGGGAGACGTTGGCATTCTGGACCTTGACAGGGATTTGGAAGGTGACGGAAGCAGGAAGGGAGGAAGTTCTGACCGGTCAACATCGAAGAAAATCTCATGGTCATCTAAAGGATCCACGGTGCCCATGGCAGTTATTATAGCTTTTCATTGTCAAGGGCACGACTGGAGGAGTTCCAGCATTGATATGGAAACAGGGGATTGTGACAAATCATATACTATACTATATGAATGGTCATCTTTACCATAGGCAGAGTTTCGGTGTAATGGTCCCTTGGGGATCTTTGTATGAGCCTCTAACTTAGGCTGAGGGATCTGTAAATGACCATTGGGTGTCAAAAGAGGCTCTGTGGGACCTAAAGAAGGGGGCTCAGGGGCAAATGTATTGGGGGGCTTGTTGTACTGATGGGATTGAGTGTGAAGGTTGAGGTCAGCGATATTTGGTTGATCATAGTTCATCATGAGGATCTAGTAATTAGAGGTACCAGATGGAGGAGGCTAAGTGGCCACCTGACCTTCAGGGGTTGGGTATGCACAAATCCTTGTTGGGGGAAAGGATTGGTAAACACAGCCGGCTGGTTAGGTGAAGCATTGGGAGGACTTGAAGGGGAGGCTTCATGTCCTCGGGATGTTGCTTGAGCTTCCCACATCTGACACAGCTGAGGTAAAAGAGGACAATTATCGGTATAGTGACCATAGACACCACAACAAGAACAAGGCTTATTCATGTGAACAGGCCTATCCTACTTGGGCTGAGTACCCTGTTGTTGGTTAGAATTTTTAGTTGCATTCCCTTGGGGATTGTTTCATGGATTACCTGGCACATATTGGTTTTGATTGCCTTTCCTCTTCTTTATGGAAGTATGAGAATTACTCACGCCTAGTTGTGCATACATCTGACCCTGGGGGGGCGGGGCGGATGTTGTTGCAGGGGTTTATAAGGAAAGGGAGGTTGAGGTGCTAACATTGGAGGATCTGCAACACCAGGTTGTGGATACGGATAATAAGGAGTTTGGGTAACATTGTGGTAAATAGGTTGGGAAAAAGGAGGAGGCATGCTGTATCCTATATACATGTTATCTAGGGGGGAACTGTTGGAGGAGTTGGCCCCTCCTTGAGGGAAACCATAACTCATGGAAGGATAAGTGTGTAGATGAGAAAGGGCTCCAATGATACCTTCGGCAGCATGGGATTCCCCCAGTGTGTTGGCACCAGCGAGTCTAGGGAGATCAAGTAAGATGGTATAAATATAACCATACTGTGTGTAGATCAAGTCATATTTCAACGCAATCTGGAGGGTAGCTTCTTCGGTCAAGGGAAATGAGATGTGACATATTTTCCAATAGCAGGCAAAAGGGATTTGAGAAACTAGTCCATGTAGACACTATCTTCAAAGGTAGGGGCTCTCCACAAGCTCTTTCTTCTCCGCCATTCCTAGACATGGTCAAATAGGCGGGTCACAGACGATTGACGGAAATAGGTAAAAATTTCAATACTAGTGTCATAACAAAGGGGAAGGAAGTAAGACAGAAAAGCTCTGGCAAGAGCCACAAAATTAGTATGTGAGGAGGAGGCTTGGTCAACATACCACTTAGAAGCTTCTCTAGTAAGCATATGTTGGAAAAAGCGAAGACAGAAAAAGTCATCGGTGATGGAGTTAGATGAACAACACATGTGGAAATATTGAACATGGTTTGTAGGATCCTCTCCAGAAAGACCTTCAAACTTGGGGATGTCTGAAGGGAGCTTGGTTGGCATAGAAGGCCAACTAGGATCATGGTTTATGGGGTCATTAATCAACTAGTTGAAATCATGAAGTCTGAGGCCTGCCATATAAGGGAGGAAGGGAGCAGCCGAGATAGTTCCTATTGTGGTCCCACTAGTAGTATTCCCTGCATTAGGGTGGGGGATACCACCAGCGTTAAATCCTGAACTATACATGGTGAAGGTGACAAGAGGAGAACCAAGGATAGAATGAGAAGGGGAACCTGATGAACCAGAAGGAGAGTTAGAATAGCGACTCAGTGGAGGACTAATGCGAACCTGATGCAGAGGAGTAAGTCTTCCTAACAGAAGCTAAGGATGAAGGCCAAGAATTCTCTGGGATAAATGCCTTGAGGGTGCAATGATGGAAAAATAGACACGGATCCTAGAAGGAAGAGAGACCAACAAGGGAAAGGAGGTGCAGGATCAAATGACTAGAATGTCGAAACAAGGGCAGGGAGGTGTAGGATCAATTGATTACAATGTTATAGTCTTGGCATGGCAGTGTAAACCAGGTGCTCTTCACTTAGGGTGTGCGTGTCTGTGATAAGTGTGTTAATTTTAATTTAAACCCAGATGTGTGTAGAGAAAAAAAATAAAAAATTTGTTGTATAATTGTAAATAAATAAAAAAATAACAGTGAAGTAAATTGAAATATGACAGAAAATTAATAGCTAAAGATACATTAATTTAAACCCAAGGAGGAGGGTTTCTCAACAACTATTCTATGGGTGAATAAAATCTAGTCAAAACATGCAAAATGGCCAATGGATCTAAATTCAAGAGGGACAGGGATCTAAAGGTCAGATCTACTAGAAATAGGTGCAAAAAATAGCAAAACCAGAGGGAAAAGTGATGCAAATGAGGTGGCGAAAGGCTTCAACCTGAAGGGAAATGGAGGGGACCCTAGAGGAGGACCAAAAAAACTGAAAATAGGTGTTTTGGATGGATGAATAACCAATTTGAGATGGATCTGATAGTATAGGATCAGATCTGAAAAAATGGCTGAACACACTAAAATCTCAGATGACCTGCTTTAGCTAAACACCTCCAAAAAAGGTGGAAGTGTACTAAATCCCTAGGGGGATAGGTTCCTACTTCGACGAGTGAAATAGAGAAAGCACAGGTCCAATATGGGTGGAGACGAAGGTCAAACAACCTTGAACAGTAGCCCAAATAAACCTAGAAAAATCACAAAAAAACTCCCGCAAAAAGTACAGGTTGTAGTTTCTGACCAGTTTTCAACAAAGGTTGTAGTTTTCTCACTATTTTCTGCACCCTAAAGGTTGAGGTCACACTTTTTGGCCATAAAGTGGGACATGCACCTCTAACACTCTCGGGAGCAAGTTTCAGAAAAAAGTGTCGTCTCAACTACAGCTGATACCTGTCACCTGCGAAATAGGCCCAGAAACACATGAAAGTTATAATTTTTATTGTTTTAGGGTTTTAAAGGTTAAAAATAACATCAAGAAAAGAAAAACAAGAAGCTAAAGAAAAAACCTAGGGGTTTAAGCAGCTGGTCATGGAGGGATCTGAAAATGACAACGGTCATAATTATAAACCCTTGTGGAGTCGCCAGTTGTTAGTGTGAATTGTAATCGCAAGCGTACAAAAAAAATCACACTTTAGTTGTGCATAACAAACAACCCTAACATCAAATATGGCTATCAATTTCCTTAGATTTGTAGTTATTTGACCAAGATAAATGCTACAAAATACATATCTATGCAGTTAAAGACATTACACAATGAATAAAAGCAATATTTTCTCCATGCATCCAATAGAGAAGACAAGAATATTTTTAAAGAATTTTGTATTTATGACACCTGGGAAGGGAACATAGAAAGATGTTACCAGTCCCCCTCAATGGGATGGGTTCTTGTATGTCTGCAATGCTTCAGATCTAAGATCTCTCTCTTTTGATGGTGTAGAAATCCTAGACAAAAATGGAACTCAAGGGGAGTTCACAAGAAAAAAGGTAGAAAAATGTGAGAATGATGAAGGATCAAAGTCAAACCAAAAGTATAGATCCAAAGTGATCTTTAGGCAGCAAAAGGTAGTGAATGAATGGAAAAGACCTTCTATTTATAACAAAATATTGAGTTAGTCTAGATATTGGTGCATAGTTAAAATATTATTGACCAAATCTAGATCCAACTTTTATGGAATATTTTATTATTTTGTTGGAGGGGAAAAGGATTTAAAATTGGTGAAATCCCATTATTTGTAGATAATAAATAAAAAAATTATTTATTTATTATTTTAAGGATATGGTTAAGTAATAATTAAATAAATAGTTATTTTTTGAATTATTTATAAATGATTTAGTCAAATTTAACATGGAATATTATTTAAATAATGTTTTAAATAATTATTCCTACAAAATAATAAGATAAATAGTGATTTATCTAATTATTTTTCCTTTTTTGGGTTAAATATGAGGAGGAATATTAATTAAATTGTTGTTTAATGAATTATCCCTTGAGGAAAATCAAACAAATAAGAATTTATTCAATTATTACTCGTGGGGTTTGATGTTTACACCATAAACAACTTAATAAATTATGGATTACTAAGTTATTTTTCATAGTGAAAGCAATTTTATTAGGGTAAAATTGGTCTTACATGATGTACTTTGGTCCATCTAATAGTAACAGGTTAGATGACCAAACATTGGTGTAACACTTTGTTGGCTTGAGGGGTCCTGACCCAGGTTCGGTGTGCAAGGTTTGCCAACAAATCCCTATACTACTAGCCCTTTTGGAAGTGACCTGCTTGTGCAGGTCACAGTCTCACCTGAAGTAGTATAGGTGGGTGCTGGAACCAGGTTTCCGCATGCTGAGAAAGGAAGGGTAAGGCAAGTAGGATGTGTTCTATTCATATTACCTCTACGCAGGGTCAAGTATATGTCCAATTGCATGCACGTGAACTAGATCTACAATTATATGCTTCTCATAACATTAACACAACATTACGTACTCGAACAGAATAGATCTAGATTTACTTTAATACAAAGAATTTTGCAACATGATATAACCAAGAAAAATAGATCAATCATTCAATATACAGATCTTCACAGCGTAAGATAGAGAAATGCATAACACAGTAATTACCAGCAATCCATTCAATAGTACTCACAGATTCAGATCCAATAGTCTTGCATATTCATTCATTTGTTACCCTTACAATTCCCTTCCCAGCCTGCGCACACAGCAGCAGGGTCCGCACACAGCTAGCAGGAGTCTGTTCCCCAAAAACCTCAATAGATATCTTACACAACATATTGTATCAATGGCTTAGCCAATTCCTACCTCTTACAATCTGAAATGCCTCTCTATTTATAACAATCTAGCTTTAACATTCCTATGGTCTGCAACCCATGTTTTTCAGACCCCTAGTTTACCCTTTAGCCCCATTACAATGCTTTTCGGGGCTTTGACGACCCCAAAACCCATGTGCTATACTAAATATAACAAAAATAACCAAAATGGGCTGGTTTCGTAGCTTGTTAGGAGACCTCGTTCCAACAGTCCCCCAACACAATCTTGTGACTCGTCCCAAGTCACTTTGGTGGCGCACCTTCAATCTGCACGCGTAAGGTAGCCAAGGAGCGAAGGAGGGGTGGAAGCACTTCCTTGCTTTGGGCCACTATGTGTTGCAAAATTTTGATCATTGTTAGAGAATCAGGCCCCTCGAGATCTGGACCAACACGTTCCAACAACCGGTGGAGATGTGCGATGGTGGATTGTGCATCATGTGCAAGCTGGAGTGCAGCATTAGTCCATGGTTTCAAATTTTTGTACACAACCTTCTTGGAGTGACAAAGGTCCTCAATCTGGTGCATGACAGCCAGGAATTTCGTGTGACCGGGGGGAGGTGTGGAGGCCTGAAGTCGATCTAGAGCATCTTCTGCCTGTGTCAACTCTTGTTGGACATCCTGAAGCATGGGGTGGTGCAGTGCTTTTGTCCATAGCTACGTAGCCTCCTTAAACAACTGAACTCCCTGCGCAATTTGTTCCTTAATAGTGTGTGTGGCATTAGTGACCACGGAAATTCATTGGGCACGTTATTTGGGGGTCAGGTCATACTGCTTGCGTCTTTCTTGGCCGCGGCAGTGTACCTCTTGCAGTATGCTGGCCGACAGGCTCCGTAGTTCTATAGTAGAGAGTTTTGTGAAGTCGACTTGTATGTCCCTAGAACTCGATTCAAAAGTGACAATGTGGGGCAGTAAACATATGTTTCTTCTAGCAGGCTGGGCCTGGAAATGGCGGAGATGTCGTAGCAAGTTTCTGTACTGCAGAGTTCCTGCCGAACTCGGTTCACAACTAATCCTTCCAGGCAGCCTTCGTGCACTCCTATTGCTACACTGATCTTCTTCTGGCCCTCTTATCTATTCCTCCTGTACGTTGGGGTCCATACTGGAGAGACGAGTGACATGAATTGCAGAAATAAGTAGAAAGAAACATAAGGTAGGTAGCCAATACCGCTTGACAGTTGAATAAATAGCCCGATCCATCTTCTTCCAGCCATTTGTGCCCCAACCGAAGTTACTTAATGGCAATGTAGGTCATATGTGGCACATACCCTTGATCGTAAATTGTGATATTGATAATCTACTACCCTTTGCCTGCGTTTGTAAGTGTCTTTTCACATTAATTCGAAATGAGTTGATATTCTTCTTTTGTATCCAAGGTCGCTTCGTCGTGATGTCAGGGTGTGGTTGACGTGTTGGAGGTCCTTTCGTACTTCAATGGATGGTTGAAACATGGTGAGCCTTTAAGTTGATCAGGGGTCTTTTCGAGGCAGTTATGTTAATCGTGGAAGGATCAATTTTGTGCAGGACAGTTGTATTATAGGTCCATAGGTGATTTAATTCTTCATTTGTCCATAAATTCTCCCGAATACTCATGATTGTAGACAGGTCAGTAATCTGTTTGGGCAAGGGCATAGTGCACCCTTGAATGAGCAAGTTACTACACGGGTCGACCGAATCTGGGGCCCATCTAGCTAAGGGGGTCTCTATACACAAGATTACCCTATTCCAGTACTTTGTTTGGGCAGGGGAGACAATTCCCTACGTAGGTGCTTCATACCGAGTTAGTGGTAGTGCCTCCGATCTACATTATGTGGAACCCTTAGGCTTCACAGGCTTTGAAATGTCATCTATGGCCTCTGGGCAAGGCAACATTCGTTCCATGGTAGAGATGCAATGGAAGCTTCTGAAAATCTGAAGGCTGCGAAGTGCTGAAACCTCATGCAGCCGGCTCTGCCAATTCTATAGTTCTTCAACAGAGTCAGAAAATCATTCACTGTCCTTTTCCCAACAGAGCAACCCTTCATCTGTGGGGTTAACCCGATCTTCATCTTGCACAGTGATCTTATACATATGATATAATTCTTCCTTCGCGTGGATAGGCTTAGTATACCAGGCACCTTCCGCGAGATCCAGGGGTACTATGACACACATACTTCCGCTTTCAAACACCATGCTTCATTTCTTTAGGTTAATAATGCCTCCCATGTCCATTGCCCAATCTATTTTGAGGAGCATAGGGTAGGGGTCCGCATCTTCAACTATCTCAATTACTTCAAAGTCAGCTAGGACCCTTGCCCCTGCAATGTCAACCATAACCTTTGGTAACCTACCCAAGGGAATGATTTTCTGTTGGGTCGCCATGCGCAACTGGATAGTGGACCATTCCAATTTGGGCTTCCCCATTCGTTGCCAAGTTTGCTTAGGTAAAACATTGGCATTAGATCCAAGATCCAAGATAACTTGATCCATTTCATAGTCCCCGATTTGTGCAGTTAGCCGCATTTCTTTCCCTGTGCATTTCTTAGAGCTGTACAGTTTGTGCATGTCCTTGGTCTCCAGGATCAAGATGAGCCAAGCTACGCAGGTTCTCATTAAATTCAGGAGGTTTCTTACAGCCTGCTGATTCCTGACTAATTTCAGACACGCCTTCAAGAAGGTCTCAATTTCTTCCTTGCTCTGAGATTGCGCAGGGGCTGCTGGTAGTGCCTGTTCTTCACAGGGTACCTCTTTTCTTTCCTTGGTGTCCATTCCACTACGTGTTATGACCTTTACACTTGGATCTGATTCTCTTATTTCACTTTTAACCCTCTGTACGTTTTGCGTAGGGGTAGGCTGCTTTTCCTGCATTCTAGCTATCAATATCGGGTAGTCTTCTACCTCATGGTCCAGCTGTTCGCAGTATTTACATGACAGTCGGGTGGGATTAGGGAATTCTCTGGCAAAGTGCCCTATTTCTCCATAATTATAACAGATCAGTCGACCTCGTATTCTGCCTGTGCTTCCTCCTTGGCCTCCTCTACCTTGGGCCAAGGATCCCCCAAAGTACGCAGTCATTCTGGGCAACGCAGGGTCTAATTGTACCCGATATAAGTTCCCACGATATATCATCAGATCATATGTTTAGAAATTCTTCTCTTCATGTCCTACGGACCGACAGAATCGACACCATTGTTGTTTTAGCTCTAGGATATACGCACCCAGCTGAGGAAAATGGTTCGTATCGTGGAGGCCCGCTACCCGAAAATCATCGCACCATAGCGTAGATCCACTTGATCTTGGTCGCAATAGGGAAGGCTTCGTACTTATTCATGGGTGCAGCGGGCGAGGTCCTCCAACTTGGATATAATCAGTCAATAGAGGGCACTGATCCTTTGTGTGACCAAACACTCGGCAACGTATACACCAGATATCCGCGCAGATGTCTTTTCCTCGCTCTTTTCATAGGTTTTGTATCTCTAGGTGCATAGCTCCAAGTTGTTCCTGGATCTTTTGGACTCCTGCCGAGGTATCCTCTCGGGGATCAGCTTCTAACTTCATAGTAGCTTCTACAGCTTTCTCCTGCGATTCGAAGGTCTGTTGATTCATCGGTGTGCACAAGTGAGGTAACAACATGGCAATGAACCATTTCATTGGTGTATATCATCATACTCGAACCCTCCTTCCATAATCACCTTCTTCAGCCGTTGATCCGCCTCCCACACTGACTCAGATGCACCGTATTTGAACTCTTTTACATCCGCCACTAACTGGGAATAGGAATTTTGTTTGCGGAATTGTTGCTTCAGAGCATTCTTAATATCCTGAATGGAAGCAGTCCCATTCTCAGCAACATATCGCATATACCAGTCCAGCACCCTATCTTCGAAGACTAAGGACAACTGTGTCGTTTTGATTTTATCGCTTTCCATGTTCTACGCAATCCAGACAGAGTCTGCAACGAACCAAAATTGATCCATGTCCTCATCTCCTACCCCCCTGAAGGTAGGTAGTTTCAGATGTGCAGCCATATCACTATCCAGGGATGATGTTATAGGTGAGTTCTTACCCCTACGTGCCCTAGGTGGTGATGTGGCTGGCTCCTTAACTGGGCTATAGGCAACCCTTCCCCCATCAAGGTTGGTCTAATAATAGTTACCACTGTGTGTCGCACTCTCGTCTGGATCCGAGGTCATTCAGTCTATATGGCTGCACAGAATGCTCTTTTCGCACAACAACTTCTTGATCAGTAACGGTAATGTCCTTAGAAACTTACCCCAAAATCCTTTGAAGAATCATCGCTTGGCATCAGAGTATGATACAGATTGGTCAATGGAAAACTTTGTCACAAAGCCTCCCAGCACACTATCCACCTAGTGATCCACCATGCGTGTAATAGTATTATCGATTCTCTCTAGATGTTCAAGCCGATCAGGAGTCCACTGAGTGACTCGCTCATCCTTCCAACACTTCTGGAATTCTACCAGCCCGACTAGCCACTCCTGAAGCTCAATTGCAAAGGTTAAAAATAATATTTCATAGCTTTCAATAAGAACATACCTATTCTTCCACCTTTCTTCTATTAATTTTTCACTTCGGTTTTCTCTTAATGCAAACTCCTAGATCTACCTTTCGAACCAGTCCTCGATCTCTTTTCTTTTAGGCTTCCAGTATTCTCTTGTCATTACCCGATCCCTTTCTCAGATCTCTTCAGTTCCTGGCAATAGAACCATTTTTTGGCTTGAGGGGTTCTGACCCAGGTTTGGTGTGCAAGGTTTTCCAACAAACCCCTATACTAATGGCCCTTTCGGTAGTGACTTACTTGTGCAGGTCATAGTCTCACCCGAAGTAGTATGGGTGGGTGTTGGAACCAGGTTTCCGTACCTTGAGAAAGGAAGGGTAAGGCAAGTAGGGTTGTGTTATGTACATATTACCTCTACGCAGGGTCAATTATATGTCCAATTGCATGCACGTGCACTAGATCTACAATTATATGCTTCTCATAACATTAACACAACATTATGTACCCAAACAGAACAGATCTAGATTTAATTTAATACACAAACATTCGTAGCATGATATAACTAAGAAGAATATATCAATCATTCAATATACAGATCTTCGCAGCATAAGACAGAGAAATGCATAACACAGTAATTACCAGCAATCCATTCAGTAGTACTCACAGATTCAGATCTAATAGTCTTGCATATTCATTCATTCATTACCCTTACAATTCCCTTCCCAGCCTATGCACACAGCCACAGGGTCTACACACAGCTGGACTAGGATCTCCGCGCACACAGCCAGCAGGAGTTTGTTCCCCAAAAACCCTAATAGATCGCTTACACAATAGATCGCATCAATAGATTAGCCAATTCCTACCTCTTACAATCCGAAATGCCTCTCTATTTATAACAATCTAGCTTTAACATTCCTATGGTCCGCAACCCATGGTTTTCGGACCCCTAGTTTACCCTTTAGCCCCATTACAATGCTTTTCAGGGCTTTGACCACCCCAAAACCCCTGCGCTATACTAAATATAACAAAAATAACCAAAATGGGTCAGTTTCGTAGCTTCTTAGGAGAACCAGTTCCAACACACTTGAGGTTAGTGAAAATTGTAAAGTGATTTAATTAGATTTAAAGCCTCTTTGTAAAATTATTACACCCATAAACATTAAATTTTAAGCTGGGTTTTTTTTCAAAAAAGACAAGACAAAATCACCGTAACGGTAAACCCATAATTATAGTTGATGAAGAATTTCACCCCTCCTATCCTATGTCTCATGGTCTAGCTTCCAATGGTTGGGCCTCTTTCGTAATGCTAAAAAAATGGTGTTTTCATACATTTACATTACTCAAATGGTTGTACTGATAGCTCCAGTGGCTTCAAAACTGCTAAAAACCCCCTGTCTATCCTCTTTTTGCTCCCAAAAATGCCAAAAAATCCCATCTATCCTATTTTTTCTCCCAAAAAGGCCAAAAACTAAAGAATTTATGATCTCCACAAGTTTTCCAGAAATTTGTCCTACAATTTTGATCTCTTGCAAACCGCCCTACAATTTCACCCCAAAAAGCGCTAACAAGGCAACTCTTCCACCAACATCTGGCACAATTGATGGGATCATTTAATTTCCCAATGCGGCCTAATAATCGAATTTTTCATAAATATCTCGTGGGGTGAATATTTTATCAAAAAAAATGGGTGGGGTCAGGCTAAGCCCTGGCGCCTAGTCCCACCCTTTGTTTCTGTGGGTGCGGTGACCAGAGTTGGGGCTAGTTCTGGCCCACCCCCAAATGCGTCGACCTTAACCTTTATATACAACATCCGAACATGATATGTTAAGCCACATTGCATAGGCACATCAGTAATGTGTTGGTCTTACCACCCTGAGGTTGGGTGTTTGATTCCAATTGAGGTCTATCACCCCATAACCAAAGTTTTGGGTGGCCACCATGGTGTAACATGGCAACCTTTGGTTAGTCCACGTGGCATTCCCTGGTTGCTTGCACCATCAACCAATAAAATTGCTCCATATCAAACCAACCAACACTTGACAAGTGGCACACCATGATGAGCCCAAAAATGTATAGTCGATGGTCCAGTCAGTAGTATGGATTGCTGACTGGGAAACCTTGTTCATCCAAAAACCGTTTTTTTTAATTGTTTCCAAAAATAAACAAAATGCAATTTCAGGAGCATACGGAGTTGGTTTTTAGAGAAACAAGTTTTTCCAAATTTAGAACGATGATATCTACACAATTGCACAGATTTCATTCCATTCCGAGAACTTTGAAATTTGAGCATAAAATTGATCCACTAGATCATTCCTCCCCACTAGAATATTTTGGACCCAAAAATATGACTTTCACTTGAAAAACATGTGAGCGTACAATTCCCTCACCCTTCCAATATCAATTCAATTGGATTTTCTTGGATTTGTACCCTTGAGCCCCACATGAAGATATTCCATGTTTCCTCATTTTAAAGTCCTTGTTTTTATATCAAGGATAGTGTCTTGCTGCAATTATTCAATATATTTAGGAGAGAAATCTTGAATTGAAGGCATTTTAACATTCTCTCGTTGACCTTAAATCAAAAGAGGCTCATACAATCTTAGATTCTCAAAATTAACAACTACATTAATTTGCATGTATGAAGGAAAATCCAACCAGAAGGCATTATTACCAATATTTTCAAGAATTTTGAATGGATCATATTGAATTTGTTTCAGGTTTTTACCTTCTCCTTGGAGTCTCTCTTTTCTAACGTGAAGCCAAACTTCATCACCAACTTGGAAATTTTGATCTACACGATGCTTATCATTTTTTGTCTTGTACTTGACTCGACTCTTCTCCAATGTTCTTGAACTCTTTGATGTACAAATTGAACACATTCAACGAATCTTTTAGCTTTGTCTATGTCACTATGACCATCAATAGAAACATCTTTCCCAAAGATAAAATCTAAAGGATATTTACGTAGGTAACCCAAACATGCCTCAAATGGTGAGGTTTGAGTGGAAGAGTGCTTGTCTTGGCTGTAAGCATGTTGAATATAGTGAAAATGTTCATCCCACAAATTAGGATTCTTGCTGCAATAACCATGAAGAATATGTATCATTGTCCTATTCACCACCTCTGTTTGATCATCTATTTGTGGATGAAATTTTGTACTCTTTTTTAATTTTGTGTCCATGAGTCCCCACAAGCTTGACCAAAATTTCTCGACAAAGTGAGAATCTTGATCACTAACAATGGATGTGGGAAACCCAAAATGCACCCATACATTCTGAAATAATAACTGAGTGGTTTTTTCAGTTGCAACCTGCATTTTACAACGCATCAAAATACACATTTTGTCAAACGTATCCACAACTACATAAAGATAATCATGAAATCTCCTATACATAGTTATACCTCCTACAAAATCAATAGAAACACTCTCCCATGGAGGAGAAGGTACAGGAAGTGTTGTATGCAATCCCAACTTTCCATTGCTAGGCTTGCTAATAGCACATAATGAACATCCTCTTACAAATCGTAACACACTTTCAAGCATACGATGCCAATAGAAATACCTCTGTAATTGTACCACCATCTTACCTACACTGAAATGACCAACAATAAGAGAAGTATGTGATTCCCTTATGATGTTGACTCTCTCCCCTTGTGAAATACAAAGCTTGCCAAGATGCTACAATAATTTATCATGCACATGATAATCCAATTCCTCTACTCGGTTACCTTGACACAAAGTTGCATATACATCTTTGAAATTTCTATCTAAAGCATATTGTTCAACATAGCTCTCATGCATGACAGAATTATGTTTAAGAATAGTGGATGAACTAATATTTGGCCTAGAAATCATATCAACAACCTTGTTATAGATACCTTTCTTATACCTTATCATCAAGTGGAATTTTTGAAGAAAACCTATCCATCGAAAGTGCCTTGATTATTGTAGCTTTGTTTGTGATTGCAAGTATTGCAATGGTTGATGATCCGTGTGAATGATTGTTTCTTTACCCATCAAGTAGTGTTTCAATTTCTTCACACTTTGCATCAATGCATACAATTCCTTCTCATATTTAGCATAGTTAATAACTGCACCATTAAAATTTTCTGAGTGAAAATAGATGGGCTCACCATTTTTCATTATGACCATGGCATATTTTTTTGCATCAGTATGTATCTTAAATGACTGTCTCAATTTTGGAAGTGAAAGTACATGAGTTGAAGTGATATTTTCCTTCAATGCATCATATTCATTTTGCTATTTAGCACCCCACAAGAAGACCTGCTTCACACTTTTCAGTGCATGAAATGGAGCTACGATAAAAGATAAGTTAGCAATAAACTTCCTCCAATATTGGGTTTCTCCCAAAATACTTCTAACCTGTGTCACTATTTTGGGTCTTGGCCAATTCAAAATGGCATCAACCTTGGAGGGATCTATTTTCAACTCTCCTCCTCCAACAATATGACCCAAATAGACTAAGGAAGTTTTCCTAAACTCACATTTTGACATATTTAAAAATAACCATTCTTTCTTCAAGACATCTCATAATTTTTTGACATGCATGACATGTTCTTCATGGGACTTGTTGAAAATTAATATGTCATTTAAATATACTATCGCATCATTGATCACACAAATGAAATTAACAAGAGTTTTACAAATCCCAAAGAGAATAACCAACCATTCAAACAAACTTTGACTTGTTTTAATGTTTTCTTCCATGTGTCTCCTGCAGCGATTCTGAGATGATAGCCACTCCTCAATTCAAATTTAGTAAAATACATAGCATCTTTCAGTCGATCAAGTAAATCATCAATTCTAGGAAGTGGGTAACGGTTCTTTACCATAATCTTATTCAATGCACAGAAGTCAACACACATGTGCCATGTTCCATATTTATTTGGCACTAACACAATAAGTTAATCGCATGGCGAAGTACCTGGTCAGATGATTCCCTTGTCAAGCAAATCTTGGATTTTTTTATTTCTTTTTTTCATTTTCCATCACTAACATCTTGTACATACCAATGTTAGGTGTTAGCCCCCTATAAATTTTGTTATACCCAATGGTGGCTAATTTTGTTTTTCAAACCTTCAAAGAGATAATTCCTTTTGAAAACTTACCATATTTTGAATTTTTTATGATTATTTTTACCCTTTGAGATAATATTTACTGTTGTTTCCCTTTTAATCCTAAAAGAAGCTACTGTTCACCAAGAAAAAACTGCTTATGAAACCCCATTTTCCATCATTTTTCACTCCTCCTTTCACTCACAAAACAATTCCATTGTTCATCCTTTTTCCTCCATAAAATCCTCTAAAAACCCTTCATCTAACCTCTAAATCATTCCAAAGACCCTTTTAAACCTTATGTTCCCCTTTTATTTGGTTTAAAAATTCTTATCTCATCTACTGAAACCCTTATTTAGCCTTAAAAATCACTATTTTTGGCCTAAAAATCCATTTTCTGTACATAAAGGTCTTAGGCCCTTGAGGGCTTATATCTTTTAGCACCCCATCCTTCACATGACCCGAAGCCCCGCAATCAGGCACTTAGAACCTACAAACCCACGCAAAAACCCTTTTTTCCTTTGTTTTTCATTACCCCGAGGTATAATTTTCAAAACAAATTTGGACCGTTGATCTAAATAGATCAATCGCCATCTAGTCTCCTATCCTCTTCCCATTCACCTGCCTTTCACTATCAAAACCTCTAATCCAATTTTTAATCTTAACCGTTTATTTAAACAATCTGACGATCGAGACTTAACCCGATGGCCTATCGCGCCCATCCACTATGCGAAAAAATATCCCACATCACTGTGGACCCCGCTTATCTTCCTCTGTGTAGCTTGCCCTCCATCATGCTCAATCTGTGTCGTTAGATCTGTTGCCCCTCATCCAACATCTGAAAACCCATATCGCTTAATTTTTACGCCTAAACGTTAACATCGAAAAAAAACGTGAAATGGGTGGTTTTGTAAATCCACGTGTCGCGTGATGAATGGAATCACATTTTATCGACCAAAATCTAAAACCTCTTGAACGCCGCTCGAATACCAATAATGGTTTTCCGCTATACCACTCCCCCCTCCCCAATGTAACTCCTTATTTGATCTTGGTTGTCGATCTCTGAGATCGGACGGTCATATCTTAATTTTTCCGCCATTCACTTTTCACGTAATTTGCTGCCAAAATAATTCATCATTTGATCTCAACCGTTCATTATTCTAATCTAACGACCATGTTATATCTCAACCCATTTGTTTTCCATTCATATTTCTTCCAAATTATTTCATCGGACGATCTCCATTGTTGATCATCCTTATCCGACGGTTCCTATTCACTATCGTGCCCAAACTCCATTTGCACCTCTTTCGCTTCTGCCAAGGGTTTTCTCCCTTTCTTGCTGCAAATTATTCCATTTCGCACAGCTCCATCCCTTCCATTTGACCTCTGAAGCAATCTTAACCAAATTCCGCAGGATTTTATAATGAATTTTTGGTGTTTTTGCAGGGTTTTTATGGTTTTTTCTCTGTGTTTTTCCTAGTCACAGTCAGGTGACAAAAAGGCCCAGAGTGACGAATCTATGGCTTTAAATCAAAGGAAAAAGGAACTGCCAGTTTTGAATCTAGGTTTAAAACATCTGGATCACGATCCAGGGTCTAGCAGAAGCCCTTCAACTTCATAAAGCAACCTGCATAAACAAACGAAAAAAGTGTATCAGAATGAAGAATTAATAGTAAAAGGTTTAATGCCTAAGCCTTAAAATCAGAGTTTTAATCCTCAGGTTTAAAGAAACAAAGACAATATCAAAGAATGAAGGCCTGAACATGAAGATCAAGGCTAATTAAGCCTAAACATAGAGTAAAAGCATATTAAAGGTGTTTTAAGGAAAAACAAAGAAAAATATCAGTAAAAGGCCTCCACTGCCACATCAAAGTGGCTATTTAAATCCCCCAGCTACCAGAGTGCCACCTGTAGCCTCAAAAATCAAATGAAGGCACAGTTATTGCCCAGTCCGAAGATATTTGCCTAAAGATACCTAAACAGTTATTACCAACAAAAGAACAAATTTTAAAGTGTCAGTGAAGTTATTTCAAAGGATAAAAAGAGCCTTAAAGTCAATCTTTTTACCCACTAAGCCTAAAAAACAAAAAACAGAGTTGTAATTCAATGCTTTCATGCCCTATGCCTTGCATGGTTTTCAAGGCTAGGAGTTGCATTTAGTGTAGAATTAATTACACTTCAATCCTAGAACTCTTCCACCTCCTCATTTCTTCTATAAATACTTCTGAAGAAGATGAGAAGTTGGTTGGTTGGTCACTAGTTGTAATATTGAAACTCTCTAAAATAATACATAGTCTGTTTGAAGTTGAAGAAGAAATTGAAGCCTTGGAAGCTTGATTATGTTGTGACATGCTTGTTCTTGAGAAGGCTCTATCATTAGATCCATGAGCCTGGCTGTTGGTGATGTATTCTTAACTGTCTGCTATTTTTCCTATTTTCATTATGTTTCATAAATTCTTACTACAGTAAGATGAAACATTTAGGCTAAGAAATTACTCCTGGAAGCACCTTAGACCTGTTTATCATTCACTGTTTTATGTTTTCTTATTCCGAGGTATTTTAGAGTCTTTAATCTTTCACTTTAGTCCTCATGTTTGTTTATTTCTCAAATAGTTCAAATAGTTGGTTTCAGCATGATTTATGGTTTTCCCTCCTTGTCTGCTGCCACTTGAAAGCTATTTTTGAAGTACCATTGTTTATAGTTAGCCAAGGAGGTATGTTCTGATCATACCCTTTCTCCCTAATTGAACAATTGTTTTAAAAGTCTTTATATTTGTGATCATAGATGTGTTAGGTGTTCCCTCTTCTATGACTACAATTATCAGTGAATCTTTTATGTTTTCTAATTCCTTTGAAATAAAATCTTTGAGGAAATAGGATGTGCTCCCGAATCTTAGATTTCATTTTAAAAGTTATCTTGAAGTCATTATTTGCTTAAAGTGTGGTTTTTAGAATTCTTGGTTAGCCCTGTCTATCAAATACCTCTTTATTGTTCAAGTTATGTTTTCAAGTTCCCTTTGTTGTGAATTCAATTTCTCCTTCCAAATCATTAATGTCCATCTCATTCACAAAACTAAAGGATCCTGTGGCCAAGTTAGATTTTCCCTTTGATATCCCATATCCATTGATGGGTTTGTCATAAACCTCTTCTTGAATCCCTTGCCCAATGAATCTGACACTTCTCCTTTCTATCTATCTTTCCTATGCCTTTCATGTTCTGCTATGCCAATTCAACCAAATAAACAAATCAAACAAACACTTGCACTTAATAACTAGTCTAAAATCAATACTTAAAAGCAAAAAAGACATATATTTGCAAACAATTTGAGAGATCCCTCTCTGAGAACAGGAGGACTAGATCCTGGAACTTTAAATATTGGTTCTGATGTTGCCTTGTCTTTTGATTCGCCAATCTATCAAAACATGGGACCACAACATTAGGAAGAGGAAAATCTTACGAAAATGGGATTTCATATTGGATTTATCTTTTGGAATGAAATCCCCTAGGCTCCTGAAACATCTCATCATATTGGTTAACAACCTCAACCAAATCAGATTTCAAATTTGAATCACAACCGTGAAATTCTTCATTATCAACATCATTCTTTTGTTTGACCATTAAAAGCAATAAATTCTTGCTAGATTTAATAAGTATCTTCATTTGTCTAGCATTCACATGTGAAAGATTTAGTTTTTGTCGATGTGCTCTAACAATGTACTCAATACCATTTTTGAACAAGTGATACTTGTTTTTAGGGCGATGAAAAATATTTTTCCTATCATAAATATATGGGCTTACCAAAACAATACTAGAAATATCAAGTGGAACTACATCAAGTTCAACGTCATCGAGAAAGTTTGTTGTAATTGCAAATCTAAATATGCATTTCCTCGTCACTTGAAAATTTTCATTCTTGTGTATCCAACCTAAAGGATAAAGTCTTGGATGAGGAATGGTCTCTTAATTTAACTTATTAACTAAGTCTTCGGAAAAAATATTTTCTTGTGAACCACTATCAAATAGTGTATCGATTTTTGGTATGCTTTGAAATAGCTCAAATATGAAAATTTTCAATTCTTGTTTTCTCATATTCAGTATAATTGGGACAACTTGAAGAAAAAGTGTTTGCTATTTCCTTACCTTTCATTCCCATCATTGTGATCTTTGCTTCAACTCCCGAATCGGATCCTACATCATGTTGTGTATTTTCAGCTTTCTTTTTCTTCCCATTGTTTTTAAACTTTTTGGGTCTCATATCAGGATGAAGTTTCGAACATTGTTCTTAATCACGAACATATTTTTCAAAAACTTGCATGTTAATTTTTCTTCCTCTTCCTTGATGGAAGCATTCTTCTTCCCTTGTCCTTTTAACTCACCCTTTCCTTTGCCTCCACTTTTAATGGCTTTTTTTGGCCCTCTTGTGGAACATTTTCCCCTCTTGCTTCTAGGTGTGTAGCCTGTACACAAACCTAATCTAAACTTGTAGGGTTTAACATGAGTATGATATGTCTCAAATATCTATGAAAACCTCCAATGTATTTCAGAAAAGTATCTTATGATGATAAATCTACACCCAATATTATTGCTCTTCTTCTAAACTCCTGAGTATAACTTTGCACACTTTGACCCTTTAATTTCCTAAATTTTTTCCAATCCATAATAGCTTGTTGCATGTATGCCAATGGATATAATTTTCTTCTTAGTGCAGCAACAAAATCATTCCAATAGGTTAAGACCTTACCATGTTTCTTCATGCCATATTGAGTTTTGGCTTCACACCAAATAAGAGTTGCACCTTCCCACCTTAATGATGTGATTAATCCGTAAGACATTTTTATCTACGTTGAACCTTAATGAAGCAAGTTGAATCTTGGTGTCATCGTCCTTGATCCTTTGTATCCTATAATACACCTCAAGTTGATGAACCCAATTGTATAATCTCTTAGCATTTACATCAACATTATACATAGGCAATTCGAATTTTATGTCAAGTTTTAAAAATGGAGTTTTGTCATGTTCCTTTGGAGAATGTGAAGGTGTTGATGAAGGAGTTTTTGTGGAAGAAGATGATGGTGAAGATGGTGGTGAGTATGGGGGTGAAGATACTGGTGGTGTCAAAGGTATTTTGTCACCATTCCCTTTTAGAGGCTTGTCCCCATCTCCTCCTGTAGGTTTGTAGCTCCTACCTTTCAACCTTGTGCTTCTCTCCTCATAGAGAAATTTTTCCATTTGTGGCATTGTTGAGTCAAATCATACACTTATAATTTTCCAATCATAAATTGTCAACCCGGTCTAAGTTTAATTTCCTGTAGCGGCACAAGGAATTCTTGCAACATAGGAACCTAAATTTCCTACAACGACATAGGGAATTCTTGCAGCACAGGAACAAAAATTTCCTACAGCAACAAAATGTTGAATCAAATTATAGACCTATAATTTTCCAATCATAAATTGTCAACCCAGGGTAGGTAATCTTGTGAGATGCTATGCAAAATATATGCAGGCTTATTACTAGAAGTGTTCATAAATTAACTATTCATACACACAGAAACTAATGCCTCTTTCTTGTATCAATACTTTAGCAGAAAAGGCTATGGAGTGGAATATAACATCCCTCTTTAGCTCTCAGTATTGCTGATATTGACCATGAAAATATCAAATATCAAATTACAACAATCAAGAAACCAACTTAGACAATCATAAATCCAAGCTTTAATAAAATGAAATTAACATATTAACATCAGAAACTCATTCATTTAATTAATTAAAAATCTACTTCTGAAACATACGAAAGAATGCATTAGTAAATTAAAAGAATTATTGTTGCATAAAAAGAATTAATCGCACACACACACACACTGTGCTGCAGGAGTTGTGAACAAAGGGGGCCCTCCCTCACTCACAACCCCTTTAAAACTCGAAGAGGTTGCTCAGAAAAATAGACATGACATGAGATTTTTATTAATATTAAATTATGCAGGAAATTACAATCTCATATATTGCTTATCAGTCGAAATCCCAACCCAAAAACCCCTTTACAATATGAAATACATCTCCTTTTATACAATCTCTAAATCCCATATTTGGCTCGAATGATTAATCTAATCTATCAACCAACAATACAGGTCTAGGCTATCAAATTTAGCTTATGTTGCGTATAATCCATCACTGTAAACATGGACTAGACGATTTCTATTACGTAGCTAAAGCTGCGGGAAATATGCTTACGAGGAGAAATTTGTAAGTTCGGGTTGTTTCAAAGGAGGTTCGAAGAAGCCAATAGGACAGCCTTCATGTGCAAAGAATTCCCCACAAAACCCATGTTTTTTCTAGATCTGGAAATAAGTATAATATATTCAATCGCTGATGTCGTTGCAAGAAATCAGCGGCTGCAGGAAATCGCGGCTTCTGTGGGAAATCTAGAACTGCTACAGGAAATCTAGAACTGTTGCAGGAAATCTGGATCTGCTGCAGGAAATTTGGAATGGCTGCAGGAAATCGAGAATGGATACAGGAAATGTGGTTGCATGAGATGTCTTCAATATTTTGTGGAGCTGCTTTGAATCAAAGAAAATATTAATAAAATTAGGACAGTTGCAGGAAATCAGCGTATGTAGGAATTTCAAAGTTTCTATAGGAAATTTCAAACTGTTGTGGGAAATCTGGATCTACTGTAGGAAATCTGGAACAGCCGCCGAAAATATGGAATGACTGCAAGAAATGTGGTCGCACAAGCCGTAAATCTACACATGAGTTCTAGATCAGTTGGAGTGGTAATTCAATAAAGATATAGGGAGATCAAAGAGTACTTCAAGTTTAAGGAAAAATGACACTTACTATATTAATTTAACATACCTTAAGCTTATAGTACCCTTTTATCCAAAACTAAACAATATAGCTGAACTAAGCATAATTAGGGGTGGAAGGATTTCAAAAATAGGGGAGGTAAAGCCTGGGAAAGGTGTCAAAAAAATAGGAAAAATTGAGACTCAACATCTCCCCCACACCAAAACTCTTGCATGTCCCTATGCAAGAAAATAAATTGTTGTATTGTCACTCCCTTGAAAAAAAAATATTTATGGATGCTAATGTTCTTGCAATTATGTGTGACCCATATTTCCTTCACTAGGTAGAGCTTGTTCCAAAACCAAAGTGTCTGTTGGACTGTTTATAACTGATTTCATAAAAATATAGCATAAAGGCTCCCGTGGGAGTACTAAATTTCAAGGATGGTGTTATTTACTTGAATAAAATAGCCAACTTATTCAAATTTCCATAAACATTTCTGGGGCATCTTCGATCAGAAGTTTTATTTTAATATCCTCATTGTAAATATGAGTGACATGATTTGAAATCCATGGTCTTTAAAAGTAGTCATAATAATACTTTCCCATAGTTACAATATTACCATTATCCATATATAGTTGAAGCTCCTCTTTTCTTAGGCAAGGTGAGGTACCTACACTAAGGGTCCCATATCCATAAAAACAAATTGTTTCAAAA
The DNA here is from genome assembly GCA_034641835.2 of Pinus albicaulis. Taxonomy (NCBI): domain Eukaryota; kingdom Viridiplantae; phylum Streptophyta; class Pinopsida; order Pinales; family Pinaceae; genus Pinus; species Pinus albicaulis. Next base: position 980,005,584 of record CM076579.1, on the reverse strand, counting down.
ATATAGAACTCCAAGGCATAACACCAAAAGGATATTTAAAGCCATTCTCAAAGAGATATGATAATAAATTCAGGAAGACAAAAATGACCAGGTAAATAATAGTGTAAAGTTAACTTTAATACCATAGGCATGGCCCTACTACCAGTAGGCATCGATAGCCTTGACAGGGATGTCTTTTAACCTGCAAAATGCCTATGTCCCAACTGTTAGATATAGATTCAGAGTTTTTTCAAAGAATTTACATTTATTTTGAAATTAATTGAAAGCCATTTTCCCAGCTTTCTAACCATATAACAACAATTCCATTCAAAAGGACTAATAACAAAGAATAGTTCGACTCATGATGAGACCTCTTGTCTTCCAGATTTTCAACTGAAATCCATTACCTTGGCTGGTGACCAATGCGGTAATGTCATTCTCATTAGGACCCGTGATCATGGTAGGTCATCTCATAATGATACCTCCTATCCATGGTAGGTCGGCTCATAATGATTATAATCAAACTTAAATAGGTTACTTAATAGTTGAGGAGGCGATTCTTCTCCTTAAGAGTACAAGATGGCATGAAATTTTTTTAATTACTAATCTTTACCGGTTGTTCCTTCTACCCTAAAGACTCATTTTAAATAAAACATCTTATATAATGACTAAAAAATTCCTCAAATTGATCATGTCAGGGTTCTTGTGAAAACTTGTTATAGTTTTGTAGGCATGGTCCACCATAGGAATATTCTCATCAATACCTTCAAAGAGGGTCTTTAAAAAAAAATTGGATGATAGTTATTGGTCAATAATAAAATTCACTTTATAAAATATGAAGCACTAAGAGAAAATTTCTTCTGACAAGTCTTACTACGAGAGTGCATAGTAATAGAAATTTTACAAGTTGTACTTTAGGGAATTACGATTTCAAGAGTAATGTTATAAAATTTTATTTTAGATGGCATCTCTATTCACTACCCTACCCTATTTTAAAGAGAGGAATATCCCTTTTAAGTGTAGGCATACTTTCAATAAATTGATGTACGCAGCATAATGCTAAATATACTCATGTTTAGTTTTAAAGAATAAACCTCAATACATACCATAGTGTGAGAAAGTAGTTTCTTTGATTGATATGGTATCAAGACTTTCCAGTAAATGAGGGAATGGGGTGTGTTAACAATTTTTTTGAACCAAGATTCAATAGTACCCAAATATTGATGATTCTCCAAATCTTCCACATCTTGATGTTTTCTCTCTTTAGATTGACAAGGATTGTTAAGGTAAATTCTACGATTTTCTTCTTGGTGAGCTTTAACAATGGTTTTCGAACAAGTTCCAATTATATATTCTCCTTTAATGGTTTATAGATTAAATTTTATTCCTGAGGTAAATGTTGTGTGGTAATAGGGGAAGTTTCTAAATTCACTCCTCTCCCCTCTCCAAAAGATATGGCATTACATTCAGTAGGGGAGTGAGTAGGAAAAATAGGTTTTTTAAATTGATGTGCAACTTGATAATCAGAATTACGATTTGGTTGCACAAATGATTGAGACCATAGAGAGGGATAATATGGTGGTGCATTAGATAGGAATTTCATTTGTTGTGGCTCAGGTAATGGAGTTTGCATGGGTAATTTCCCTAGAGAAGAGGCTCCAAACCATCCTTGATTTTGTGGAAATATATGGCTCAAGGGAGAGGTCCAATGTGGCCATAAGGTGGGGTATTGAATTAGAGGAGGATTATAAGTTTTCCGTGGAATTGTAGGGTTGTGGATGTGTTGAGGAACCTGTTGGGGATAATAAATACTATTCCAAGTATTAAATGATGATGAGTTTTGAGTTATACCTAGTGGTCGATTTATTTCCTTACTTGATTCCTTAAACACATGTTGAAACCCCGATAGTGATGGAAAATAATATGCCGAATCATCCTCCTTGCACTGCTTTTTTTCTTCCTATAAATCATCCAATTCTAAATTTAGATAGGATTTTATAGTTCCTATTTTTTTAGTAGATTTCAAAAATTGAGAAGAAGGTTCTCGAGAATCATTACCACGCTTGGAGACTCCTCTTGAAAAACTAATTCACAATTTACAAACATCATTATATGGTAAGTGAGAAACATCACTTGCTCCTATATGATTTAAATATTCTAAGAAATCATCTTTGATTCCTTTGAGTAGGAGTGTTTTCAAGGTCTATTTTACCAAATTCTTATGTTTTGATTTTTGGAGGTTGTATCTAAATCACTCCACATAATCCTCCAAACTTTCTTTTCCCCTGAATGTTATCCAAAAAATATCTTCACTGGACTAGCACTAATCTTGGTATTTCTCCAACAATACATTCTTCATGTCTTCCCATGTTTGAATGTAGCTCCCTCCAAGCCTCATAAACCATCGGAGAGCTGCTGCTTTTAGAGTAAGATGAAACACTTGCAACCTTTGAGCATTAGTACAACAGCCATATCCTCTACAAAGTACTTCAAATTCAAATAAGAATGTATCTGGGTCTTCATTTTCCAAACCATGAAATTTTGGTAGTGTAGATGGGGTAATATTATGCATTTGTGCCACTCCTAGATCTTTGATATGGAATTCAAAAGTAACAATGTTCTCCATTTCTTACCAAATGAAAAAAGGTTCTCCATTTACTACATTGAGACTCCTTTGCAAAATTTTCTTTCCAATTGATCAGTGAAATAGGTACATTGGATGATTGATATTAGCATCAAAACTCCTCATTGAAAAAAAATGTCTTGAAATACAATTTCTCTGTTGTCAACAAGCTAGTTGGTATATCTTGTTAGCACATGATTGAATACATCAGGGTGGTTCTTACAACACCCAAGAAATGAAAAAAACTTAAAAAGAAACAAATTCAAAAACTCTACTTACTCTACTTACCCTTCATCTTATCACTTCGACTCCAACAGTCCTGCAAAATCAAAATCAAACTAAAACACTTTCAATAACATCCCTTAGCACCTCCCTAGCAATAGCACCAAAATTTTGAGTCAAATTATACACTCATAATTTTCCAATCATAAATTTTCAACCCAATCTAAATTTAATTTCTTGCAGCGGCATAGGGAATTCCTGCAACACAGGAACATAAATTTCCTGCAGTGACATAGGGAATTCCTACAGCACAAGAACATAAATTTCCTGCAGTGACAAAATGTTGAATAAAATTATAGACGTATAATTTTCCGATCATACATTGTCAACTCAGGGTAGGTAAGATTTTGAGATGCTATGCAAAATATATGCAGGATTATTACTAGAAATTTTCATAAATTAACTATTCATACACACACCAACCAATGCCTCTTTCTTGCATCAATACTTTAGCAACATAGGCTACGGAGTGGAATATAACATCCCTCTACAACTCTCAGTATTGCTGATATTAACCATGAAAAGATAAAAGAAGCCAAACTAGAAAATCATAAATCCAAGCTTTGATCAAATGAAATTAACACATTAACATCATAAAATTATTCATTTAATCAATTCACAATCTACTTTTGAAGCTTAAGAAATAATGCATTAGTTGTTTAAAAGAATTATTGTTGCATAAAAATAATTACAAACACACACACTGCCCTGCAGGAGTTGTGAGCGAAGGGGGCACTCCCTCACTCACAACCCCTTTAAAACTCAAAGAAGTTTCTTAGAAAAATATATAGGACATGATATTTGTATTAATATTAAAATATAAAGCCAAGTACAATCTGATATATTGCTTATTAGTTGAAATCCCAACCCAAAAACCCCTTTACAATATGAAATACATCTCCTTTATACAATCTCTAAAGCCCATATTTGGCTTGAATGACTAATCTAAGCTATCAGCCAAGAATACAGGTCTAGGCTATCAAATTTATATTTTTTTGTGTCTAATGGATTAGACGATTTCTGTTACATAGCTGAAGCTGTAGGAAATCTGGTTACAAGAGAAATCTATAAGTTCAGGTTGTTTCAAAAGAGGTTCGAAGCAGCCAATAGGACAGCCTTCATGTGCAATGAATTCCACACAAAACCCATGTTCTTGTTGGATCTAGAAATAAGTAGAATATAGTCAACCATTGATGTCGCTGCAGGAAATCAATGGTTGCAGGAAATCCCGGTTTTTGCGGGAAATATGCAACTTCTGTGGGAAATATGGAACTACTGTGATAAATTTGGATCTACTGTCGGAAATCTAGAATGAATGTAGGAAATGTGGTTGCACTATTTTTCTTTAAGATTTTTTGGAGCTTCTTTGAATCAAAGAAAATATTAATCAAATCCGGATGGGTGCAGGAAATTGGTGTCTGCAGGAATTTTGGAGCTTTTGTAGGAAATGTGGAACTGCTGCGGGAAATTCGTATCTTTTGTAGGAAGTCTAGAATGGTTGCAGGAAATCTCGAATGGCTGTAGGAAATGTGGTCTCACGATCTTTCTTTAGGAATTTGCGGATCTTTTTTGAATCAAAGTAAATCTACACATGAGTTCTAGATCATTTGGAGTGGTAATTCAATAAATATACAGCTAGATCAAAGAATACTTCAAGTTTAAGGAAAAATGACACTTATTATATTTATTTGACATACCTTAAGCTAATAGCACCCTTTTAGCCAAAACTAAACAATATAGCCGAACTAAGCATAATTAGGGGTGGAAGCAGTTCAAAAAAATGGGAGGTAAGGCTTGGGAAAGGTGTCAAAAAAATAGGCAAAATTGACACTCAACATTCATATCAAAGAATGATTTCCTAAAGGATTTCTCATATTCTGACATATTATAAGGTTCTCCTTCATGTGACATACTTGTTGAAGCTTCAACTACAATTTCAGGTATAATTTGTGGTGGAGATTATGGAAAATTTGTTCTCCTTTTCCTTCACCTAACTTGAGGATTTGCAACCACAAGCTTTCATTCTCCTCTCTTGAGCTTCAACCTTGTAAGCACCACATACACTTACAAAGAATTAAACCCTCACAGCAACAAGAAAACCTGAGCTCTGATGCCAAACTGATCTATATTTAAAAATTTCTTGAGGTTTTTGTAATTTTGCAAGTGATTCAATTAGGTTTTAAGCCTCTTTTTGAAATTATTAAACACATAAACATGAAATGTTAAATTGAGTTTTTTGTTATAGAAAATACAAGACAAAATCACCATAACAATGAACACACAACAACAATTGATGGAGTTGACCCCTCCTAGGCTAGGTCTCTTGGTCCAGCTTCCATTGGTTGGGCCTCTTTCATTATTCTCAAAAAATGGTGTTTACATACATTTACACTACTCAAATGGCTTTATTGATATCTCTAATGGCTTCCAAACTATCAAAAAACCATGTCTAGCCTCTTTTTGTTCCCAAAAATGCCAAAAATGAAGAAGTTATGATCTCGACAAGTTCTCTAGCAATTCGTCCTACAGTTTCGACCTCCTGCAAACCACCCTACAATTTCACCCCAAAAATCACTAATGGGGCAAGTATTCTACCAACATTCGGTGCACTTTTTGGGATCTTTTAATTTCTCAATGCAGCCTAATAAACAATTTTTTCAAAAATATCTTGTGGGGCGCATATTTTAAAACCAAAAATGGGTGGGGTCGGGCTAAGCCCTAGCCCCTGGTCCACCCATTGTTTCCATGGGAGCAATGACCAAGGCTGGGCTACCCCTAGCCCACCCCCAAACACACCGACCTTACCCTTTTTATAGAACATGTGAACATGATATGTTAAGTCACATTGTGTAGGTGCATAGGTAATGCATTGTTATTTCGACCCTGAGGTTGTGTGTTCGATTCCAACAGAGGTCTATCCACCCATAACCAATTTTTTTGTCAACCACCATGGTGTCATGTGGTAACCTATGGTTGGTCCATGTGAAGTTTCCTAGTTGATTGCACCACCAACCAATAAAATGGCTCCATCTCAAACCGACCAACACTTGACAAGTGGTGCACCATCATTATCCCAACAAGGTATAGCCAACAGTCCAGCCAGTAATACGGACTGCTGACTGAGAAACCCTATTCATCCAAAATCCATTTTTTTAGTTATTTCCAAAAACAGAATAAATGAAATTGCAGGAGAATGCGAAGTCGGTTTTTTGAAAAATGAGTTGCATCATATTCAGAATAGCGAGTTCTACGCAATCTCATGTGTTTTGTTCTATTCTGAGAAATTTCAAATTTGAGAATAAAATTGATCCACTAGATCAGACAAGAAGACTAGGAATTCATGATGGGGAGACGTGGAGTACCTTCATATTGGTTTCAAAGGAATGAATCTAAGTAAGGCTCGATGGATGGAAAATAAGAAAGTGAGGGCGAAATTCCTGAACTTTCCACTTGACCAATAAAGCTTTTGGCGGTCCCAAATCTCTTTAGTGGGGAGGAATGATCCAGAAGGATCTAGAAATACAAGTGTCCTTGAAAATAGCTCAAAATCAAAGTCATCAAATGGAAGTGAAACAGGGACCAGATTGTAGTTCTTGCCACCCTAATTCCAATGGTGTGAATGACACTCAAATCTGATTTATTATGCTCAAGTTATAACTGGTAAGACTTGGCCAAGTGGTAGTCTTAACGAGGCAACAATTTGGCAATGTCACGATACACAGAATCTAGTGACAGGAACAGGTGAATTTTTCTCGTACTTAATTTTTCTAGTGACCATTATTTTTCGGCGAGAAAATTTGAACCATATGATTTTAAAAAATAAAATACAAATACAAATTTCGGGTGGTGGGCTGCCACCCCCATCAATAGTCACACTGATATATATATATATATGGTGGGTCAGAGCCATGGGTGACCCAGACCCCATACATAGTACATTGTTTTAACAATCATGACATATATATATATATATATATATATATATATATATATATATATATATATATATATATATATATATATATATATATATATATATGTATATATATATATATATATATATATGTCTGTGTGTGTGTGTGTGTGTGTGTGTGTCGTGATTGTTAAAACAATGTATGGTGTATGTGCTGGGTAGGGTTTGAACCTTTTTCCCCCCCACTAAATTAGTTGCACCTTACCAACAGGACAACAACCCTTGGTTTGGTAGCTCAACCCAAAAAATTATATAATAAATCAACTCATTTTAATAGCAGGTCGACGGTGAAGGATCAGAGTTGAACCAAGAGTGCCAAGGGTTGGTTTAACCCTGACTGAGGCAATCCAAGAGATGCCAAAAATATTCCCTTAGAGGGCCAGAATTTCCAATGTTGTAATTTGACAAATTTATAGTCATTTTTATATGATTTCACAACACAAATCCAATGGTGATGTATGTGTCTCTAGCCAAGGTATCCACTTTTCAGTCCATCATCCGGATTGGAGGTATAAGGGTCATTTTTGTAAAGTTTCTTGTAACTTATTTCTTTGATGCCACTTAATGAAAGAAGGCCTCCCCATTTTTTAGCAGGGCCCGGAGACATAGCGCACATTGGGTGAACTCCATAATCAAATCATTGTGTCTTTGATGTCATGGTTTCTTATGATTTCTACTTCTTTTCATGTGATTTAAGTTACTTGGTTAATATGCTCTGTTATATGCAATTCTGAATACATCCTTGAAGTTAAAATATCTAGATCATATGCACTCTTAGAAGGTTCAACTGGTCATGTGATTTCAACCCCGACAAAAAATATTCCATAGTGAAGCAGCACCATAGTGAAGACCCATATCAATAAGGCACCCTCACACTCATGATAAATTCCTTTGCCAAAGAAAAATCATATTTCTTTAAAATTCATGGGACATCACCTTCTTTGAAATTCCAAGAGGGACCAACCTCTCCTCTAGTTCCTTGTCTTGGCCAATTTTTCTTTTTAGTTTTTAAATAAATAATATCTCTCCTAACAACCAATGTGTCACTTTATTTTGATGATATGTTCCTCCATAAATAAGATGAAGAATTTTGAAATAGATGAATGGGATATAATAAGTGGGTAATATTAATTTTCTCTCAATATGGGAGCTCATAAAAGACAAATTTCCTTTTCATCCCAATGGGAAATTTCTAAAAACAAGTTTCGAAGAATTTTGGATCATCAAACATAGGGTCCCCATTTGAATCAAAAATTTATGCAAACTCCTTCTCCTTCTCTCTCTCATATTCTGTAGGCTATTTAACTAGTGTCATTATTAAAGGCCTCTGGGTTCTATCTAGTTTACCATTTAAAGTGGATGTTTCTCTTCTGTAAGGGTGTTCTTCTGGGTGGAATACCTTGGAGAAGTCATACACTAGCTTTCGTAGGTGGTCAAACCACCTAATATTCAAAGAAGGTCCACAACATTTACATCCATGATATCTTTATGTTACAAGGCCTATGAAATTATTGTATACAGGTCGGCAAGTTAGCGACCATGAAGATCTAAACAATTGTAGAAAATTAAATTTATATGCGAAACAATATTGTTACTAAAAAAATAAATAAGAATGTAATTTACCAGAGAAAAATCCTAAGCCTATATAATCATGTATGATGTAAAAAAATATTCCATACGACTTAAAACTCCTCTCTATTATGATTGGTATTGATGCATCATACACATATATCCCTTCGCATAATTCCTTCAATTTATTTAACAATGGTTGTAAGTAGACATCCATACTCTTCACTTGTCTTTTATCAAGGACTATGAGAGCCAACCTAATATGTTCATTCTTCATGGAAATCCATGGAGGGTTTTTAAGTCATAGACTTTGTACATCATCCTTGACTTTTTCAGGCCATGTATCCTCTATATGCTTCATGGCTATTGAATCTGTTGGGATTCACATAACTCCTAACTCACTTTTGTGTGAGGAATATCATCCCTGCAACATAGCTAATTCTTTGCAATGAAAGGGTCTTTTAATCCTTGGGATTATAAGCATGTGCCTCAATATCTTATGAGGAGGATCATATGATTTACCTTTTTTTTTAAATTATAGTACATGTCATGCCCACATTTCAGACATATGTATTTTTCTACATATTCTCCTCTATATATAATAAAACAATTTATATAGGAATGAGCTAATATTTACAAACCTAGGGTCAATTTTATACTATGGGAGTTAGTTTACAAAGTTATGATTTAATTATTTAATGTATTTTTTCTATAGTTTTAGGAGAGGATGAGAAATATTGTAAATAGAAGAAGATTCAGTATTTTGGAACATTTAAGAGAATTGTGGATTAGTTAGCTCTTACCTAGGGAAAATGGATTAGGTGAGATATTTTATGGATCATGTGAAATATTATGGGAGTTAGTTTATGATCTAGAACCTACTTGGGTTCAAATTCACTTGTATAAAACTAGGTGAGCCTATGAGACATGGATGTATGTGGAAGTGAGTGAGAGTGAGGAACTAGAGGCCAATGAGTAGACCAAGAATCCTCCTGTAAATATTTTATTTTATTAATGAATTATTTATGAATTTTTATATGCACTTGATATTGTGTGAATTTCAGTTTTCTGTATGTGTTAATTTTCAAATGCAGACCCTATAGTCTGTGCATCATTTTTGGTGTCGGAGCTTATGGTTTTCTCTTTGGGATTGAGAGGGTGAGAAGATTTGTTTGAAATTATGTTGTTTAATATAAGATAAAACTAGTTTTGTGATACAGTTCCCTTATCCATGCGAGAGGAATTGCTACAGGAAGCATGTAAGGCTACAAGCATGTTGTAGTTTGCAGCTTGTTGAAGAAATACATGGTCACTGAAGGAGGAGATTGAGATCAAGGACAAGGTTGTAGATTTAATCGTTTGAGATTGGTGTAGCTCTCTATAATGAGTTACGAGCATTTGTTGAAGTCATAAATCCATACCAAGAGAGATCGCAGGCTAAGTGTTGTTGGTGTGACAAAACTTTGGATATTGTGGATCATGTGCCATGATGCAAGACCTATAATATACGCTGAGGGACAATCTCATAAAAATATTTTCAGGATCGTGAACATTGCTTGGTTGGAGAAGTGAATGTGAGAATCAATTAACTATGCCAAGCTATGATTGCACTATTTTGTGTTCCTGTTAGTTTGTGGGATCTTGTAGCAGACGAGCAAGAGGAGTAATCGACTACATTTTTGTGAGTGGTTCCCAGAAAAATTGCTACATTATTGTGGATACAGTGCTCTACATAGCCAATTTAGTGTTGAAAAGGCGCAAGAATGTCACATTATTTCTAATTCAAGGTCATAAAATTTTTCCTTTGAATAAACCTTGGGGATGGTGCATTCAAGTGGTCAAGCCTGGCACGTGAAGTTGACTTCCAGTAATGTGTAATTCTTATAATGAACCAGTCTGGAGGAGAAGCCCTGATAGGTTGCAACTATAAAATCCATAGAGTGTGCAAAAAATTGTAATTGTATGTAGAGACATGAACATGAACAATGGAGATACAAGTATAGACTAGCCGATGTCAAGCGTGGAAGCTAGAAATTTTTGTATTGGACATGACCATTGGTGCCTCGGTGTGGATATTGTGTGTTAATGGAAACGAACTGTAGCAGAAGGAGTTCAACTTGACATATGATATAGTATAAAGTTCTATAATACCCTTCTGTACATTGGAAATTGCACATTCTGCAGAGGGGAGAGTGTGCTATATTATAGATATATATTTCCATAATTAAATTTTTACTGGTTTTGAATTTATGGGACTTTTCTAGAGGTCTGCTATGATGATAATTGGAGGAATCAGTATGGTAGCAAGGCATATTTTGAATAATTTGAGAGTTTCTGTAAGTATGGAATATCTTTAAAACCAGTTAAAAGGTTGAACTACACTAGAAATAAAATTTCACTCATGATATTTGCACGTAGTCTTTGTTGTTGTGCATATCCTCTCGAAAAGGAAGTGCATGTAGAGGGAACTACCATTATATTTTTTTGTTGGTATACATACCAATGGCACTGTGAGTGAGAATTATATGTGTTAACATCAAAGATCTTGAGCTATTTTGGAGTCAAGTGTACATTCATCTGAGCAATAAATGAAAGTATGTTGCGCAAGTGCATTGAACTAAGATGTAATTTGCGTGGAGTCTAAATAATTAATCACTAAGTGGATTTATGTGTAAGCCAATTAAGCTTGTAAGTATTTGAGGCTGAAAAACATTTTTTTTTAAGATGAATCGATTCAATTGTTATGTAGCTTGGTTTCCAGACATAACTCTGCATTGAAAGGTATGTGATTCCTCATTAGTTTATGAAAATCTAGTTTTGAAGTATTGAGTTGAACCATCTCTAGTATTCAAATCAATTAGAAGAGACAATACATGGGTGGAAAAATTGAATTAGCACAGAGTTGAACATTTAAAAATAAGTCAACAAATAAAGGTGTAGGTTTGTTCAATTAGGTTTGTTCAATTTTAACAGTGCATGGTAGAAGAATGAGGAATGGAACCAATGATTTTGCAGCAAGAGTGTGTTTAGAACCCGAACTTGCATGGAATTGATCCCATCCTATATATAAGAGACGTCTCAACAAATTCAATAAAGGAAAGTATACATATATTTGTTTTCTATTTGATGTCATACTTTTAAAATACCCAAACCAAAGGAATTGAAGTCAAAAAGTGAAATGAAAAAGTGAATTACATTGGTTGAAATCATTTATTAAAATGTAGCTTGGAAAAATCATAAATGTTCCTTATTAAGGGTATTTTAAAAATTTATGGCATGGTGAATTTTTATTAAACAATGATGGATTAATAAGTAATTTAAAGGAAAATTGATTTTTAATTTCAAATTGGAAGAGATTTATGTAAAGGTTGAGATATTGTGGATAGAACCTCATTATGTGCATGTCAAAGACAAGAAAATCACGAAAGAAATTGAAGTCAATAAATTAATGTCCATTCAATTTTTAAGACACATTACTTCTAGGAAAACCCATAGCTTTGTATTATCATTTCTTGAGTAGTGTCAACAAAAATGATATGCAGGTAAAGTGTTCACATGGAAGCTTGGTATCTTATGTACTCTAAATTTATAAAAAATATATATATATAAATCATGTATGGAGTGATAAGGTGTGAGAATTAATTAATATTAGATTAGAGAGACTTAGTCGTGGTGATATTTTAAAACCAAATTGATGGTTTGTAAATATGTAAGGTTTTTTATGTTGGTAAGAGAATCAGTGGTGAGAGAAAAGTGTAAAGGAGTGTTGAAGAAAAGTTAGAGTAAAATTCCACCACTAATCATTGTAATGAAGCTATGATTTGAAAGTTAAGTCCAAGTCCAATTAAAGTTCGAGAAGTCATATATACATTGTATAAAAAGGGTGCATTTTCAATTATACCCGACACCCAAGGTCCATTAAAGAGTTGATGAAAAATTTAAGTATGGATTTAAAGAGTCATAAGTCAAAATTGAATTAAGTTTGAGTCATTAAATGTAATGTGTGCATGATCAATAGAGCCTGAAACCCAAAGTATGGTAAATATAATTTTAAGGGATATTGCAGTTTTTTGCAGCAAAGGAAGCAAAGTAAAAGGAGTGCTCAGAAAGAAGGTTCAAGTGAAGTGAACCATTGACCAAGTTCAAAGGGATTAACTTGACAAAGTGTTAGTTCAATTGTAGCTTACAGTGAACAAGGTGAAATTTGTGAAAAAATAAGAAGATGAAGATGAATATGGATAGTCATTTGCAAAATTTAGAGAAAGGTCGCGATAATGCCATTGAATTTGGTGTAAGTGATGAAGAGTTCGAGAAATAGATCGTTGAATTGAAGGAACGATTGAATATATTAATGGAGATGTTACAAAGTTAGGAACATTGATGGATAATGAATAAGACAACTATATGGCCAATCAAGCAGTTGATTACAAGGAGACATAAACAAAAGTTGAATTTTTTTTTAAAGGAAGTAGAAAAACTCCAGATAAATGATATGAATGTATGAATTTGTGAACTAGAACAAGGATTGATGCTTAGTTAGGATGATGATGATGCTGAGATGAAGTATGTTGAAGTGAACGTGGGTTTGATTCCCACATATGGCGTGGAAAAAATGTTTATAAGGTAGGCATAAAAACTTGAGGATAGAATCATCTGTCGAGACTATAAAGCCTTATGTTTTTAAATATGGCAATTGGTGTGTGCATGCAGGATATGTTACAAATGATGGACAAGACATTAATTTTGTTTCATGGAAGGATGAATACCAATCTACTAAAACTATTTTTTAACATGATCATAAAATACTGATGAAATGTGAAGAAGAACTAAAATTGTTAGAAAATATATTGATGGAACTTGAATCTGATCAAGTTGCAGATAAAGAAGAGAAATATTCAAACAATAAAAATGTGGAACCTGATATAAAATGTAGTTTGCAATTTAATGTTGAGGATGCGAGTATATAAAATGATGATGAACATGAATTAATATTCTGAGATAGTAACAGTAAATTGCAACGTAAAACTAAATTGGATATTGAAATTGAAAAATTAAAGAAATAAATAGAAAAAACATCAAAATTGAGATATTGCAAAATGAGGCAAAAATACAACAACAGGATACATTTGACTGTAGAAGTATATATCAACAAAGAGGGAGGACAACTATGGCATAAATTTTAGACTCCTGGTAGAAAAAAAAATACAACAACTGAATGGAAACAATATTACAGAGCAACTGATCAGCAACAGAATAAATTTTTTGATCTAGAAGGATTTTATCATCTAATGGTTAGGAGACCATGAATTTATTTTACCTGGGGATTTTGATGTAGGTGCATCTAACCTAGGGTCATATTTTTACTAAGGGAGTTAGTTTACAATTTTAGGATTTAATTATTTAATGTGTTTTTTCTATAGTTTTAGGAGAGAATGAGAAATATTTTAAATAGAAGAATATTTGAGAATATTTTGGAAGGTTTGAGAGAATTGTGGATTATTTAGGGATAATGTATTAGGTGAGATATTTTATAGATCATGAGAGATATTATGGGAGTTAGTTTAGGATCTAGAACCTACTTGGGTTCAGATTCACTTATATAAATCTAGGTGAGCCCATGAGGCATGGATGTATGTAGAAGTGAGTGAGAGTGACGAATGAGAGACCAATGAATAGGTCAAGAATCCTCATGTAAATATTTTCTTTTATTAATGAATTATTTCTGATTTGTTATTTGCACTTGATATTGTGTGAATTTAATTATTATGTAAGTGTGTTCTAATTTTTAAGTGCATACCCTATGGTTTGTGCATCACATTATCACTCAAAAGAACCTTATATTTGAATATCCTACAATAGGTGGGAATATAATTGTACAATTTTAATATTTAACATTCATAAAATTGACCATTTTTAATTTTGATTGTGTGGCAAAATATAAGAAAATTGATCGATCATGCAAGTCAATTACGTCAATATTTCCAAGAAACATGCATTCAACATGCCAAACTTTTCTTTCACGTGGTAGAGCAACATCATTGTCCCTAACTAAGTGGACTTTAACTTGCCGCTAGGTCCAAAGAGAGGGGTGATGGAAGCAGATTTCAGGCTTTCTAATAAGGTATTAATGATATAAGTATCATCCCCTAGCTCATCGTTATGGAATGCATCTAAAAAAAATTCTTCCATCGTAGTCGTATCACGTAAGTAATCATCCATACCAACCTCTATTCAATTTCCTCCACTGCCAACTTGTGATGAAGATCTACTATCATTATAGTCATTCCTAATTGGTGAATATGGACATAGTCGGAATTCAATAGGTGGTTGAGTCACCGATTCTTTGTATGCTTCCTCGCTCAGTCTTGCTATTAATGCAACCTTCTATTGAGTTGAAATTGTATTAGGGTGCACCGAAAGATGTTAGGTGGGTCGCTCATCATCACTAGAATACTAATTTCAAAATATATTGAACGTCATTAGTACAATATCAATGATGTTAGTAAGCACATTAATGCAATTGGTTTGTTGAAATTACATTATGCCAAACAATTATTACCATTGTTGATTTATGATTGCAATTGGAAGATGTCATGTTCCAAATGGAAAGGTGAAGAGGATTCCCATTTTCATCTACCAATTATTTGAGATGTGTTGCTCCTAATAAAATATTTTGACGTTTTTGAAATGGAGGAATATTTTTTTCATCTGAACTCAATTCTGAACCAAGATCCTACAAATTTGGATACATTTTTTATTCAAATTGGTACGGATTAAAAAAAATGAAATCAATTAGATAATCGAAATATAAATAAAATTTTAACTTACTAGAGATGGAAAAGGAGAAATTTGTGAAGGACTTTGGTTAGAAATATCGAATGAGCTAGAATTTGAAAATTTAACCATTTGATATTATTAAGATTTTTTCCATATATTTGAGAAAAAATAGAAATAAAATATGTGTGCATATCTAAAATTAATCCCAAGAACCGTACAACAAAAATTTGAATTTCAATATAGTTTTCAAACCATTTTTCTACAATAAGCCGACTTTCAGTGGAAAATGTATACTATGAACTATTGTAATTCATTTGGATACATACTAAAGGATAATTTGAGATTAATATGTCATTTTATGTGAAATTAAAATTTTAGATATCTTTTAAACCCAAATGGTGTGTTTATCAGAACAAAGCGCATTGATGTGTTCAAAAAATAACAACATTGAGGAATTCAAATAATCCCTGCACCGATTTTTGGCATTCTAAAAAAATTAAAAAAAATAAATAATAAACAATAAATAAATAAAAAGTGTTAGCATATCATTTCTCTTCTAAAAAAGCACACTGATACATTTCGAAGACAAGCATCACCGTTATGCACCTATTTACGGATTTTAAAAAATAAAACAAACTTAGTTCTCTTATAACAATTAGAGCATTGATGCTTTTAAATAGAAACATCACCATTGCATTAAAAATAATAATTACATTTCTTAAGGATTTTGAAAATTTTAAAAAAAGTGAATCATATTTGTGCGTTCAAAATGTTTGCCACCCGACAATGTTAGTGAGCTTGATTTATAAACACACTTGTGTGCTTGACTATCTAGCAAACCGATGTGTAGAAAAATTGCAAAAGAAAAAAACTTTTTTTTTCTTTTTTTTTTTAAATTAAAAAACGAGTGGTAATTTATTTTTCAAAATTTAATTTCATAAGTCTCTTAAATAGTAAAACTTTATTCACCATTTCATTATTTTACACAAAATTTCAATGGAGTGATTTACAAGGGAGACATACCAGAAGCATTGTGTTGCACCAGAATTCTTTGGACTGTTCAAAAGATAAGAGATGAAATGTATCATGATTCACTTATAACCCTGCATAGTATAAATTTTAGATTTTATTTTTTATTTTACTAATAAAAAATTTACAAATTTTGTTAGGGTTCAATTAAAAGAGAGATTATTTGCAAGAGATATATATTAGGAGCACTATGGAGCTGCAAAATATTTTGGACCCGCCAAAAGATCAAAATTTGAAAGGTATGGTGATTCACTCAAAACCATGGATATAAAAAATCTTAAATTTTACTGTTGAAATATTTCACAATTTATGTTATATTAATTCACAATTCAGAAAATAAAAGAAAAAACATGTATAATAAAAAAATTACTATAGAATTTACTAGTAAATTTTTTTACGATCTCTATTCCTATTTAATTTAATTCCAATTCAGGAAGCAAAAATGATACTTACCTTAAACCCTTGCTTCTTCCTGCAAAATTTCACCTTAGCGTTTAACTTCCTCAACCACTTCATAATTAGGGTTTTTTAGTTTAGAAATTTTAGATTTAATGGGTTTGTGTACTTAATACATATAGGGTATCTGACATGTAAAGTAGGGGAATCACTTATTGAATTAGATCCAAACCCTGTCAGCCCTCTCCGTATTTTTTTTAAATGGTTATATGTTCCACGGTGCACCCTATGTAATATAATGCATTGATTCTCCCTCGATGCTCCCTATGTAATACAATTCATTGGTATTTTATAATACTATCAATTGTAACCATTATGTTCATCATTTCTCCAGGTGTAATGGTTTAATATAACGCACCAACCCGCCTCTTCCAAATAACAACGTTAAATCATTGTGGTGCATTTATCCGTACCAATCACACCATCATAATTTGAAATTTTTCTTAAAAAATAATTTTCCATGATGGTACTAAACAATTAAATGCCCAATACATTTAATGTTATAAACGCACAAGTGTGTTGATGCAGATAAACGCACCAGTTACCAGAGATTTTTTTGGCTGAAAATTATTTGATTTATTTGTAAAGTATATTTAATTGTTTATATATTAAATGGTACATGTTTTATATTGATAAAAAATGTCTCAGAATGTCTCTCAAGTAAAAAAATATTGATCGACGCAATGATAACACATCAAAAAAAAACATAGAATGAAAGTTATTTGTAAATTGTTTACAAAGTTAATATGTTTGAACTGTATGTAAGTTTAAATAATATGTATTGGTTGGTGTGTGTCATGCAATGCCACAAAATGATAAAGGTCGATAACATTATTTCTAATCTAAGTGAAAAACAACATAAAATCATGATAGAAAAATTGCAAAATGATGAATCGAGTGAATGAAAAAAACTATTCAATGAGTTTTTTTTTTTAATTTTCATTAATAATATACTTAAGAATATTAGATAACATGTTTCAACAATCTATTAATTCACATATGTTTAATTTTCTATAGGGAGAAACAACGAAGGAAAATATCAATATTTTACTAAGAAAAGAAATATTATAGAGCATTTAAATAATGATGAATTAGTCATTAGCTCATCTATAGTCGTGTTGGAGGTTAATGAAAGGGGGAAAAAAATTTACAGGAATTTGAGGGATATAGTGGAACGAACATATAGACATACTTTCCACTTACAATATAAAAATAAATCCAATGATTCTAAGAACCAAATTATATCTAAACTATAGGAAGTGTTTGGTGAGCCCTGGTATTGCACCAAGATTGCTGCAACTCCCAAGGGCTGCCCTACTTTAATTTATTGACTGGGGTTTCGTACAAACTTAGAGGTGATAGTGTTATATACACAACAGATACATTCTACTCATGTCATCCTATTCTGCTCTACAAAAGGATGCTACTTCTATGGTTTCTCTCTGAAGTCTACCACACTTCAATGATTCAACTAAAATAAATTGCATAAAGGAAACTAAACTAAATTTCCAAAAAGAAATGATAGGAAATTAAACTATGTTAACTTGATGTAAATAAATGGCACAAAAGAAACTAATTTAAACCACACTTAACTTGGCTAATCGGCTAAACATACCCTATTATCCTATGATTTCTCTACCATGATATCATGCTTCTAAACATGCAACTATTCATGATCTAACTAAACTTTAAAATGTGTTTCTTTCATTTTGGAGGAAACAGGGCTAAAGACGCTAATGGAGGGCTTAAACACACGAAACAAGAATTAGAGGTGTGAAAAGAGGGGTTTGGAATTTATTAGAGCTTATAATATCACAAATATTCTTTGGAGTGGGAGAATTGAAATATGTGATGGCAGAGTTATAATTGTTGGATAGAAGTGCAAAGTGTGATGTGCGATGTGCGATATCGTAATTCACATTATCACAAAGATGGAGGAGTATCGGAACTGTTCTTCAGGAGCGGGAGATAAATGTGAAATGTGATTCAGTAAAAATTGTGAAATTTGAAATGTGACAAGATGACGAGGTGGTAGGACCGGTGGTAGAGTATGATAGCGATATCGCAATCAGCATTGGGAGCGAAACGTGTTTGGTAACCAAATGAAAAATGTGATTTGTGATTGCGATGTGGCGGAGTACGGAAAATTATCGCAATCACCGTTTGGAGTGGTAAGTGTTAACGAAGGCCAACAGAAATTGTGAATTGCGATAAAGCGATGGGATTTTCACTAAAAATGAAAAGGAGGAGTAAGGTTCTTTCAAAGGTTTTTGATGTAGAAATGAGGAGCGAAGAAGAAAGGAGGGAAAAAGGAGTATCACAATCGAGGTCTAGAAGCGAAAGGTGTTAACAAGGATCACAAGTGATTTGTGATTTTCGATGGAGTGAGGTACGATGAGCGGGAGTTTGGAGGAGCAAGGGCAGAGGTCTAATTCTAATTATTTTTGAGCATTTTGGGAATGAAAAGGGGCGACAGCTACAAATAAGAGAAAATGGAGGAAAATGGAGGCACAACAATAGTGCTTAGGCATGAAAATAGAGCTGGAAAATGAAGGGGGACGGCTTGATGAACTTCTTTGGGACTATTAATACGTATTCCTGCAAACAACTTTGTTGATCCATGAACGAAAAATAGATGAAGTGCATGATAAAAACAATGAACAGAGAGACTGAAACTTGTATTGCAACTCTACTCTAATCTTAGAAGTAGTGAACATAAATCAATTTTTGGGTATGTGGGAAGGTTTACCCTCGTCGAGCTCTATTGACAGAGAGGAAAAGGGAGGTCTTGATCCACAACTTTTACAGTTTTCTCCTCTATTCTATTTCTCATAAGCAAATAAAAAAAACTACAACGACACGTTGAAAGAAAAAACTAAATAGCAATGAAACTATCAGAAGCAGAACTAATTGAATGATAGAAAGGAAATAATGAAACGTCAAAGAAGCTGAGGCACATGGGTTGGGCCCTCACCCATGAGCCCAGCTCTATGGAACTAGATCAATAAAAAGTCATCTGAATACTCATTGCATTACAAAAATATAGTCTTATTACATCCCGAAGGTTTTAAAAAACAAAGGCCTAATAGCTTGCAAAAAAAGTTCTGAATGGAATCGAATAGCATGGGATGGAATGGAATGTAAATGGAATGGAATGGACTGGCATCGAATGGACCGGAATCGACCCTAATTAGCTCTTGATCAGCTTTATTTATCCTCAAGGGCAGCTACCAACATCTCCCTAGAAAATAGTGATTGAGTCCACTTTGACTCCAAATAAAGCCTAAATTGAGTGCACTTCATCTTCAGTTTGCTTGGATACCTTTAATAGTTGAGGGGGGTGGAAAACCCCCTTGAATATCTCCAATATTTCTTAATAATTTCTTGATATTGTGCTCATTTATTCTTCAATATTGATTTCTAGTGGCAAGGAGCAAGTCCCTAAATTATCTCCTTCTCCAAATCTGCATAATCTGCCCAATATTCTCACAATATTCTACAAAAATAGCTAATATTAGGCACAAATATGCAATTACCTATAAACCTTCCTAAGAACATATTAAAGCATAAGTAAAAATTATTAAGTGCAGAAGGAGAGGTTTAATATATCTTTTCATGTGCATAAGGAAGGTAGATGGGCCTAAGGAAGGGTATATGGGCCTTAATTTATATCTATTTTAGAGGCCCATCAATGTTTCATAGCAATGGCCAATGAGACATGTCATACTTGCAATAGAAAAAGCATACAACAACAAAAAAGAATCATTTAAAAGGTAATATTCCTAATTATATAAAATGATTTTAAAACATTCATCTATTAATATTTATTTTGTTATATTTATTTATCAATTATCATTATAAAAATAGTTTATTACTTTTTCCAGGAAGATTATGAAAATTCAAAATGATAAATGTGTTGATATGAAAAACATGTCTGTAGGAATGTCCAAAAAAGCGTATAATAAGAAGGTCAAATAAATGAACATAATTGCTTCATAGGAGGAGTTATATCAACAACAACGTGCTTCAAATGTATGTAATCAAGATTGATGTTGTACATATAAAAGAATAATTTAGAATTAAATATATATTTTCAAGTATTTTCTTGAAGAAAATAAAACAAAATGGAACTCATTCAGCACATAAACATGACGACAAGGAATAAAAGGGTTGGTTTCAAACTTTGAGAGTAATTTTAATATTTCCTTATAAAAACTCAAGGTTTTATT
The DNA here is from genome assembly GCA_034641835.2 of Pinus albicaulis. Lineage (NCBI taxonomy): Eukaryota > Viridiplantae > Streptophyta > Pinopsida > Pinales > Pinaceae > Pinus > Pinus albicaulis. The sequence goes on along the minus strand of CM076579.1, from coordinate 979,984,667 downwards.
TTGGTATATTTTAATTTTTTTTACAACAACCATCCTTGAATTTCTTCAAATAGGTGCTAACATAGAAAGAAGAGGCATCAGAATAATTAATTGACATTTGGTTAAATCAGGGTTGTGAGTATATATTGGCATATCAAAAAACTATTGTGGAATATGTAACTATCTATGTTGTTTTACTTCTCTGAGTTTATAATTAATAGAACAAAAAAATCATTTATATTAAATTGGTGATTTATAATGAGTTTTAAAACATGCAAGAAACAAAGTATGGAACTACACGAGAAAAAGACTTGTTGCAACAAAGCATGAGACTTGGTTTTGAAACCATGTGCACAATTTATGAGTGACTTCTTGCTATGGTACATTTTTATTCGATTTACATTGATGTATATTATTTATTTCAATTTTTATTATTCTCACCAATGTAGATACACTCATTACACTTTATTTTTATGTTTTTATATGGAACTACAAGATCAAGAAGACGAAAACAATCGATGAAATCAACAAAACATCGATGCGAAGAATAATAATCTGTTTGGATATCAATGCAACCTGTTTTATTTTTTGAAATAATTTCCTATGCAAATTAGAATTTTTTTTTAATGTAATGGACATAATGTCCCAATTGAAAGACAAGGGGTTGCGAATAACAATCCCACTTTGTATGACAAAGAGCCTTTTATTTATATATAGTAAAATAAATTTTAATTTATTCTATTTTTTTGGCCAGTGTCATATGAAATTTTACATCACTGATTCAATATATGAATGATTAAATATTATAATTAAGAGATGTGAAAGATAACAAATTAATCCAAACATTATATATAAAATGCACTGATCAAATTTCAATCTATATGAATATATATATATATATATATATATATATATATATATATATATATATATATATATATATATGAATTTTTCGATGAATAACAGATTTTAAAAATTACAATAATTACATTGTCAGAGGTTGATGTTTCCAAAAAAGAGAAAATCTCATTCAAAAAATTGGTGTGTTTATAACATAAAAATGCATCGGGGCATTATGTTATATAAAATAATTGTAACATCATATTTCTACATGACCAGTTCCTTTTCAGAAAATGATAGCACCAGTCCGTTTATCTCTAAAAAGAACTGACCTTGTTTGAGATTAACGCCCTAGTGCATTGTAATTATTAACGCTCCAATGATTTCATATAACTAAAACCTCGGTCCTAAAAGATATTATTTCCATCTTGGCGCATTATGAAAACTAAAATCACTGGTCCTTTTGTATAAGTAATGCACCAGAGTGTTTGTACAAATGATATGCATTGGCACTGCAAGTTTAAAAAAGAAGCACGATCTCACCAATTATTTTTTGTGTTCCTTGGTGTTGTTCCTTACAAGAGCCCCCTAAGACTTTTTTATCTATTAGCACTAGCATTGTATATATTATGCATTGGTGTTATTTGCATTCAATGCCTCAGTGCTTTTAGTTATGTATTTTTCTCAACACTTTTATATATGTAGTGCGTGGGTGATACTTGTTCCATTAAAAGCACCACAAAAAAGTATCAGCTAAAACCTTTGGTTTCCCATATTTTTTCATTTGTGATGAATTTTCGTTAAAACCTCTACTAAAACATCCATTTGTGAAAATTTTTTCCAATTTTATAACACTAAAAACCTGCGTTATAAGCTCCGCTAGAAGTTATTTTTCTTGTAGCGTTTGCAATATATGATTTAAGGCAAGAAAAAAACTAGCCTACATTGATTGGACTGGTTTCAAGGTTATCTTATTTGTTATCCTTGTCAGACTACCATGGTTGCATTGGGGCAGGAATTTGGGCTTTGTTCATCTCTTTATCATCTTGTTTTAGCTATTCTGGGGCAACGACTTGATGCACCTCCATTGCCATGCTCATGTCCTCTTCCACATTGGATATTGTTTCACAATTCCCACTCAAGGATTCCACTCTTGCAAGATATATTTCTAGAAGACAATTTTTCATCTACAACCTATCCAAATTGATATGTAGCAAGCCAAGTTTCCGATTTAAGAGAGGAAATTGTTCTTTTGACCTCTACAACCATAATTTTCCCCTACCTATTTAAAAATTACAATATATACTCCATTTTTGTCATGAGGTAGTCAAAATTTCGACTAAATTCTTCCTTCTCTAAGCTAGATGACCATAACATGTTAGCACCAAAATAATAATCCTTCTTTCCTACACTATATTTGGAGAACCAGATTTGAACTTCAATTGAAATGGTGATGAGCAACCACACCTTATAACCAAACATCCCAACCCCCACCAAGCCATAAATTATCTCTCTTCACTACAAATTCTCTTGCTTCAAGCCATTTAAATTATGAATTAATATAACTACAAATTACTCCCTTCACCATTAAAATTTTTTACCCTGAGAGTTCCTTCTTGTCCTCTAATATGGAAATGATATCCTTGAGATTTCTCCCACAATTATTAAGGATTTGAGATAGATTTCATCTATCTCTAGCCTTAGTCATGATCACATGGACATTCCAAGTGTCCGCATAGACCCAAATCCTGACGATAGACTGGAGCCACCAAAATATTAGAGTCTTCATGAAGCATGATTTTGGACTACCATGAGGCCATCATACCATCAACAAAATTATCCCCCTTTCATTACTATTTATTATTATTAATACACCTACTTTTTTATATATGACTAGGTTTTTCATGAAAAAAAATTATACACACCACTTCTTTCATCCTAAACCATTATCCCTTTTTCTAATAAGGTTCCCTTATTTTATAATGCATCTACTTTTGATTTAATATGCCACTCAACATGATAGAACTATAGAGTCTCAAATGTTTCTATTTCTAAGCTTATTCTTTGCAAAATTGAGAATTGAACCTAACTATGATTCCCTTTGATCTTACATACCTGCTAAATAACTATCATCAAGTCACCATACATCGTTAATTTTTGAATCCCCTTGAGATAGACAATCCCTACCCTATCACAAATTTAAAACATTGGCTTGATTATTAGTAGCAATCCTCAAGCCCCGTGCATATTATATCTCTATTTATTCATCGAGGAAATATATAACCCTCCTGCTTCTACCTCCCCAGGGTTACCTTTCAATGCTCTATAAAAAAATATAGAATATTGTTCGTTATTGATCCTCTAATTTTTAAATTATTCGTAATCCATTATAATAGAATATGACTTGTTAGTATATGCCTTATAAGTGAATCTACCAAAATGATGAGCTATTTGACCACCTTTTTGCCAATTTTTCTTTCTTATTGTCAAAACATCCAATTATCTTGCATCATAACTACGATCATAGATTGATTGAAAAATAAACTTCATTGATTTGGATGTCGAGGAAGATGAGATTGGGCAGACATCCCTAAGTATTTATTTGTTGTGAGCAAGCCAAACCGTCAATCACAAAAACTTAGGGAGAGCCACCCAGCATCTAATGGATATTGAATTGAATTTTTTGTGCCATGGAATTTTGGATTAATAGCCCTTGAACATATCTTTCCAACTATTCAAAATTATTACTATACCATTGAAAATTTTCCAAGGAATTTTTCCATACATCCAATGTAAAGGAACACTATTGAAAGACACGTGGAGTATCTTATTCATCCTTATCACACATAACAGAATAGGATGGCCCTTGAATTTCCCCTTTTTTAAGATTTTTTGTCATCATAATCTTCCGATTGACCATTTCCTAGAAAAATATCTTGATTTTTGGTAGAATGTCCTTATTCCATATTCTCCCCCATAACTTATCTAGAATATGATGAGGAAATTTTTGAATTAACATTTCATAACCCACCTTGACTGAATAGATGCTCTTCTTACTACATGTCCATATTCTCTAATCCAACCTTGTGGTTTCAATTGGAGAAAGGCCCTTTAATGAATTGACCAACTATATCCAATGAGTTTGGAGATTCGAGGGGAGATCATGGCATTTACAACCAACATAGTAACCATTTGCATCCAATTGTGAAATTTCATGGATCTTATGATATCCATTTGATTCCATCCAATTATAAAGTCCCTTAACTATGTCATTCTCAACCAATAATAATGTTGATGGAACCCAATATTTCCACAAGTTTTTATGCGGACCATTTTCAACTTGCCACTCCAAGTGATAGAGGATGATAAGGGCCACTGCTTTTCACAATTTCCATATTTTGGACCATTATTGTAGCCAAAATTCTCTTTCATGTCTAATGAGTATGCTTTTGTGAAAGTATTTTTGCACAAATTATTTCTTCCACCATTATTTAGATTTTGAAAGAAGTTGGCAAACAATATTTTCTCCCAAGGCTATATTCATGAGCTTTGAGTCTTTGATCACTAACTCGATCAAGGTTTTAGGTATTCACACTATGCTCAAGTTGACCAAATGGAATCAATTTTGTCTTATTTCCCCCCTTGTTAAAGGAACTTCCAAAGAATACCTATGATCTAATGTATTATTCCTTTGGGGGGAGCATACCAAATCCCATATAAATATGAAGGGACGACAATAAAAATTTAATTAATATAGCCTTCCCTACTACATTTAACCATTATGATCCCCATGATTGGATATTTTCCTATTTTCCAATTCAAAAATTAGTTGAGTCCCAATCAAGGATTCATGGTATGTACAGATGAAATTCTCCAATTCAAAAATTCGTTTATCCCAATCAGGAATTCATGTTATGTACAAATGAAATTCTCCAATTCTAAAATTAGTTGATCCCAATAAGAAATTTATGGTCTGTACAAATGCAAGGAAGGTCTAAGGGTAGTTTTGATGTAGGATGGTCATGTTATTTTCTATGAATCCATAAAACTGAAATAACATGAAAAGGACTATGCTACTTATGATCTAGAATTCGCAGCAATCATTCACATATTCAAAATGTGGAGACATTATTTAAAAAGGAGAAGATTTTAGATAAGGACAAACAATGTTAGTCTCAAATACCTATTTGATCATCCTAATTTAAATGAAAGAAAAGAAATATGGTTAAAATTTATTAGTAAATATGATTTTGAGATTACACATATTAAAGGGAAAGAAAACAAAATAGTTGATTCCTTAAGTAGAAAACTTAATCATATTTGTGTTACATCAATGATGATTTGGTTAATAAATTTAGCAGAAAAAATTAAAATAGCTGCAAATTGTAATTTAAAATATTTGAAAATTAAAGAAAAGGTGCAGGAGATTGATAAATTGGATAAAGAGAAAGATGATTTATCAGTGAAAAGCCTGCATTTATTGTTTTTTAAAGGTATAATTTACATACCTAATGATGTAAATGTGAAGAATTTTTTCTTAGATGAGTTGCATAAAATACCAACACTTGATCGTCTTGGATATAAGAAGTTGATCTATGTAGTAAGATGGGATATTTATTGGCCAATTATGAAAAATGAAACCTATGAATATGTACCAAGATGTCTTAAATGTCAGCACGTTAAGGTATCCCATCAACACCCTACTAGTTTGTTACAACCACTACTCATTTCAAAATGGAAATGGAAGACCATTTCAATGGACTTCATCACTTAGTTACACAAAACAAGGAAACAATGTGTTTCCATTATTGTTGTGGTTGAAAATACTAGTAAAGTAGCACTTCATTCCAGTAAAAATGACTTTAAAGGCCATAAATATTGAAGAAATATTCGTGGGAGAAATTTTTGGGCTTCATGGGATATTTAAGGTTGTGATTTTAGATAGTGATGCAAAGTTTACGTCCAAATTTTGGAAGTGGTTATTTGAAAATATGGGAAATAAGTTACACTTTAGTACATCCTATCATCCTAAAATTGAAGGTCGAATAGAGAGGGCCAATCAGATATTATAGGACATGTTAAGGATGTATTTGAAAGACAAACAAACTAAATGGGAGGACTATTTGCATCTAGTTGAATTTTCCTATAACAATGGATATCAAACCTCTCTAAAAATGATACCTATCAAAGTCATGTATTGAATAAGGTGAAAGGTACCATTGAACTGGGATAATCCTAAAAACATATTGGTGTTAGGACCGTATATTTTAAAGGAAATGGAAGAGATAGTTAAACAAAACTTGAAAATAGCCCAAGATTGTTAGAAAATATATTCATATATGAAAAGAACTCAGAAGGAATTCAATGTGGGGGATGATCTATATTTTAAGGTTAAACCTAAGAATATTACACTCATACTTGGTAGTTGTGCTAAGTTATCTCCCATATATTTTGGACCATTTGAAGTGTTAGCCATAATTGGACTCGTTTCTTATCAACTAGCCCTACCAGCCAACATTAAAATTAATAATGTATTTCATGTTCCATTATTGAAAATGTATGTACACGCTCCATCTCATGTGATTGATTGACATGTTGTACAAGTGGAACCAAAGGGAGATTTCTTAACAAAACCATTTTGTATTCTAAACTGGAGGGTTCTCGTGCTCCGGAATAGAGATGTAGCATATTTTTTTTATATATAAGTAAAAGTATTCTATTAACAGAGTAAAAATGTACAGCGGGCCAAAGTAAAAACTATGCCAAAGTATGTCGCAAACTTAACCAAAAAAACCAGTGATGTAGACTGCCCTTCAGGAGGGAAACCAGCCATGAGCAAAAGTGTTGAGAAATCCCACGCAAGGGAGACATAAGGTTTTGTTTTTGGAAGCCATAGCTATCAAAAAATAGAAGTATGAACTATTACTACATCAAAATTAAAAAACAAGCCCGAGAGTAAGGGCTGTAACAGAACTGAGAACACAAAAACAAGCCCAATAGTTAGGGCTGAATCAGAACAGAAATGCCAAATAGAGAGGGTGGTGCTAATCATCAGGAGGCACTTCCATGACTCTGCACCAAAGCTCGTCTAGTTCCCCATCAACCGTGTATAGGTCCTTAGTGGAAGTGACCACCCGCTTGGAGGGTGGTGGAGTCACCTGCGCCTCGCTCGCTTGACCCTGCAAATTCTGGCCCGACTGACCCTACAGAACCAAGCTCGTAGGGTGCGAAGACCCAATAGGAGGACCCAAAAACTGGGTCGCAGCGGTGAACAGTCCCGCCTGACGAGAACTAGTAGCTTCCTCCAGAGGCTCTTCATGGAAGACAACGGTGATGGAGGCGATGACCCTAGGGTGATTGAGCGAACAATTAAAAGAGAAGTGCGCAGTGTGGGTCTGAGCAAGGGGAAACGAAGGAATGGGAGAGCCCAAGCGACAACTCGAACGGAGCAAATGGCCATGTTGAAGACCAGGGTGGCTATCCGAATGAGAGGTAGATTCAGAAGAGGTGTTGGAGGTGGAGGGAGAATGTTGAGGTGGACATCTGGAGGTGCCTCTTCGACACCTCATCCTATGCTTGAGGTGAGGCATGTTCTCAACAAAGCTGGAGGAACCAGGCAACAGAGGAGGGAGGAGGAAAAAAATGGAGGGAGAAAGAAGCGAGCATGCAGGAACCGGAGTGGTAGAAGTGGAAATTGTCCCCAAAAACCAAATAGCAATTCAACCTGCTTCGCTTACCGATTGCCATGTGCACAGTTGCAAATTCTGCATCCGGGGTGCACCATTGAGTAACATGCAAGGGACCGCAAGCCGAACCATTGCAGCTCTCCATATTATCAATCCAAATGACCTTGTATCGAAGGACACCCTGCAATAAACCACCATTAATAGAAGCCAAGAGCCGATCCATGTCGCCCCACGCGAAATTGTATCGAGTATCGGAGGAGAGATTGTAACCAGTGCCAATATTAAATGCCATTAAACCAAATGCTTCCAACTTTAAATGCTGATCACTAACCATCTTGTGGGGGGGCAGGTGTCTCCTTGCTGTGCCGCATCCCCATCCCATCACATTAGACTCTGTCCTCTGCACCCGCATCTAGGAAGAGATGTAGCATAGTTAAAGGTTCAATGGAAAAAATTTACTCCAAAGAAAGAAACAGAGGAGTTAGAGGATAATTTCAAGGAAGCTTATCCTTCAATGTTTTGATAAAAAAAGTATTGACCGGACACTGTGACAGTATCAAATTTAAGTGAGGGAGAGTGTGATATCCCTTAGCTCAATAATTTGTTTGTAAATAAGTGTGTATAATTTTATTTCTTGGTCTGCTAAATAAGTAGCTACATGGAAGCAGATATACATTTTAATTATCAGCAATTAATTACTGATAATGGTTGCTTGTAAAAGTTGTAATTATGTTTTATTTGTAAATAAAGACAAAAAATTTGGGAAATTCACTAGTACATATGGTCATTTTTCTGACACTTCAGTTCCGATGATTTTGATGTACTCTCGAAAAGTTCCCCAAATTTTCTCAATTTTTTAATCGCGCCACGCAGTGTCACTCTTGTGACCCCAATGGCGACATTGTCACTCTTATGAAACTACAAAAAAGTGTTGCTATATAGACGTCCATGTTATTTTCATTGGTATACCGACAAAATTGCTTATACTAGTTATTATTTTTAAGGTCTATGTAGCGGGAAATAATAGTTTTTAGGTTTTATAAAAGAACTAGGCAGGCGCCCTTTTCTTAGGTAGTGAAAATGCCCTCCATGGCAGAATATTTTGTTGCACTAGCTGGCTAATAAGAGCTATGTTATCTACGATCGCCCCTCCACCACGCGAATTAAGCTGAAAATCGTTAGGAGGGATACTGAGTCAATGGGTGCCCCTACACTTATTCCGATGATTCTAACAAAATACCAAGAAGTAGCCTTAGGGTTCAAAATGAGCCATCTGAATTCCCTGATACAACATGAACTCTTACACTGGAAGCACCCAACGGGTTCAAGAATGTATAATTACTCTTACGACTTGCAGCGTGCTATTGGGATATTAAGAATTTTGTCAGATATTTTCTCTGTAACAAAATGTTGCTCCAATCAGTAAAATTCATGAGGAAATTCGAATTAGGATGCATAGATAGTTTGATGACTCCAGCTTCCACCTTCCCTACTGGACCATGCACAGTGCTTAAAAACAAGAAAATAAAATCAACCATCATATCTGCCACACTTGTTCACATTCTCATCACTTTCTTCCTATAGATATTCATGTGCTTCCACTTAGGGTTTGATATTTTATAGCTATGAATGTTCAAAAATGGCTTCTCCTCACTAGTGGCCTCTTGCTCCCATCCATATTTCAATTCCTTCAATTTTTTAGCCATCGAATTCTGGAAGTGGTGGGATATCGTCTTCATTCCCTTCTCTTTCTTCTAGTGATCAAGGTAGGGCATTGAATCTAACGACCTCATTCGTCCCCAATGGATACTTCTACTACAACAACACCACAACTACCAATATCAATAACATGCCTCATTATTTTCCCGTAGTCAAACAGTAAGAGGTGGAGGGGGTTTTCAGGGGTTCTGGTTCCAAGACCTAGAGAGAAAAATATTTGCTAATCTCTCATGAATGACAATATTTTCTACCTTTTAAATCGCTCTTTTATTTTTTATAACAAATCAAGCTTTAGGTTGTTATTTTTTCAATTCCAGGCTATGTTGATATGAAATTTTCGTTATTGTATTTTACAAAGTCATGCTTTTGTCCTTTGGCAATAAAAGAACATATGGGGACCATTTCTCATGGTTGCACATACCTCGGTGTTGAGTAACTGGACTGATGAAATTGGAAGGTTCTGTCCTGATTTGATATCTCTCCCTTACTGGGGTAATGAATGGCATGTACTTCGAAAAAATATAACTCATAAGAGACTTTATTGAAGGTAGTATTTGTAAGCTTTCATGTTCTACACATGGCTTAATTCCAATTCTTATATTTCATATATCTACATAAAACATGTTTTCTTTTAAATTTTTTCTTCTTGTGATAATAAATTCCATCTTATATGAAAGCGCTTCACTTTTGTTAATTTCTTCAGGGACGCAATTTTTCATATACTTTTCACAAGTTACCAGCTCCTTGTAACTTATTAGAAGTGCTTAAAGTGAGTTAAATGGAAGTATATGGTTTTAGATGAATCTCAAGTGATTAAGAGTTCAAAAAGGTAGGTGAAATATAGTTTCCTGAATCATTGTTAAGCTCCAAAGAGTCAAAATGTTATCCTGTATCTAAGATATTTTTTGGTTTGTGGTGTTCCATTCAAAAGGAATTTACAAGTGATTTAAATTCTAAAGATTCACTTATATTTTGCAGTATACCGTGGAAAACTCTCTTGGGTTTTAACTGTCAAGATCGTCTTTTTCTTACTAGAACGCCCATTCAAAATAACATGGTAGAATTTTGGGAATTGCTTCATTTTATCATGCCAATATTGTTTGATAGTCATGATCAATTCAATGAATATTTATCCAAAGGTTATTACCCCATTCATCAATATTTTTTTTGATAACAAAGCATGTTTTATGGTTTGAGCATGTATATATTCATAGTTGGCCATACAGTTAGTAAATATTTCATGGATATGAACTATGTTGGAGTTGTAAAATGACCCAAATTTTTGAGTGGACACTCCACCATCATTGGATCCAGTTGAATCACGTGATAGATTGAGTGTCATCTTCAAACATTGGTTCATTTTAAAACTCCAACAGACTTAATATCCAAAATTTGTTTACTAATAAATGATATTCGGTGTTGAGGGTAAGTAAATATTTTTATCACGTTCTAACATTTGTTATGATTTTGATGCCTTTGGTAGCATAGAAAACCATGTAGAGCATGGAACAAATTTGAATTAACACCAACTTAATTGACTAGTAAGTGTTTCTTATTTCTATCTTATCTTTTCTTTTGAATTTTATTTTAGTTTTGAAGCTCTTAGACTCAAACTCGCAAAAGCATGGCCACATGTTGAGTTTGGGAGACTCAATGAGTTGGAAAAACTCATCTCCAAGACTTGGCACATAGGAAAATTTTAAAACCATACAATACAGGAGTTTAACTAGTGAATTACGAGTCTTGGTGAGTTTTTTCCGGGGAGGTGATTTCCAGTGTTTGTTTCATAAATGACATTGCGAAACTTGACACTACTCAGAGTTCTAGATAAGTCTCAAAACTTTGTTACTAAATAGTCTAAATTCAAATAGAATGATATGCCATGAAGCCAAAGTCACATGACACTATTTTTTTTCAAGAGAGGAGAGAAAGAATGTATGCATTTGATCCAACTCTGAGATATCTATCTTATCTCTTATAGAGTAAGCCTTAACTACATTCATTTTTTAGCTTTATTCCATGTCTTGAAAGTTGAAGGCATACCAGAGCTTTTAAGGACTTTTGTAACTATTTTGAGTGAGGATAGCTTTCTCTCTTTAGGTCCTTTTCAGAACTTGGACCTATGATATATTCTCATTTTCATCCTATGCAAAAAATTACCTCTCTTTCTGCTACTTCCTGGGAGGAAACTCTTAATCCTATTCTTGCCCAATTTATTTATTTTCCTTTCTGTTTGAATATACCTATTGGTCCTTCTCATTTTCCTCATCACTATCCTGCCATCAAGAGAGTCTGTTGGCCTCTGTGTTTGTATGATTCCTTAAATGTCAAAGGGTCATCCATGAGCTAGGTTGGCCTTTTTTTTTTTCCTTCCTTGCCCTTAGGAAACTGATGAATCACTTTCTTGATCATTTCCCTTCTTTGATCTTTCCTAAAAATATTTTTGTTTCAAGCACCATGCCAATGCATATTCTGACTTTTCAGTGCGTTAATTTTTTCATTCATGTCTTGTGACACCTTTTATCCTCACACAAGGTTTTGAAAAGCTATGTTCATATATTCGTGCATTTTCCTACAACAGATCTTGAAAAATTCACGAGTTACCTTTTTTTTTTAGACACCTTTGAATATTTATCTCCTGATGAATTTATAGCTTAAGATATCAGGTATTTGTCACTTGGCCTATCCCTAAACACAAAGAGCTTTTTAATGTAATTTTTAATACTTCCATAGTATCATCAACCTGAGAATGAAGGGAAAACTTTGAAGTTTTACCTAGACAAGGGTAGGTAGAGAAACAAGGAGGTTGGATCAAACCCTTGAAATGAGGTTTCAAAGGTATTTTTGAACTCACCCAAAGCTAGGGTCCCTATTCCATTACTCTGGGTTCCTGTCCTCAAATTCTCAGAGTTGTCAGTGGTCAGTATCTTTGATAAAGGAAATATGCTATAACTCTTTTTTGATGTATTATTCAGTCAACTCATCAATTAATTGAATGACCAAATTCCTTTTCATCATAATAAAGTAGAATTAAAAATCTTTTGATAATGTTGGACTGGAATTCATATTTTCTTATGAGAATGTTGATCAAAATCAACCTAACCACAGTGAAAATTTCATTTTTCCCTTCTTGAGGGATCATTTAAATGAGGGTTTGAAGCATGAATTCGTTCTTACTTCCATGGCCATCATATCATCATCATCATTAATATTCTCACAAGATCATGTGAGCAGAATGTGGCATGAACTGAATCACAGTCACTCCAAACAGTAATCAACTCATGTCCATCTAGTAAAATACACATGTGTATATGTCATTAAATACTACATATATATGTCATTTTTGTATATTCTCTTATGGAATATGAATATTCATAGTACCCATGGCATATTTTTACCTTTTTGGCTAAAAATCTATGTTTCCTGTGTTGATTCTCCCGAAATTCCCCCCCTTAATATCAATCTATTGTTCTAGATTCTCAAAAAGTTAGTAAACAATGAAAACCATCAATATAGTGTGGCATTCTTAGCTTGACATGTTGTTCTAGGTGCATTAATCTTCAAGAGTGTTCTTTAGTCATGGCATCATTCTGCAATCTCAATTTTTGATATCTACTATGTATAATTCTATCATGGCTTACAGATAGCCCATCCTCATTAACTTGTTTTAAATTGTGTTATCTATGGGCATCTTGACATTTATCTTCATTAAATAATCAGTTTTCAGTACAATAACGCCCATATCTGCATGTCATAGGATGAGACCATAAATTTTTCATTTCTTTCTTATCATCATCAATTGTCTAGACCTTGTATCCAACCCTTGTCCAGGACATTGTAGCTCCCCCTTTCCATCTGAGGTGTAGGAGCTTATTTTCTTCATGCTGCCATCTAGCCAAGTGCACATATGCAGCAACTTTCTTGTATAGAGGCCATCTTGCTTGTCAAGCTATAGTACTAGTCTTAACCTGTAACATTTATCATGAAAACATATGGAAAAGAGTATCAAGATATCAATAAATCAAATACTAACGAAGAGAAGTTGTTTTTATCTTAGTCTTGAACTTTCTCAGCAACTTAGTACTTTAAATCATCATGAGGCAAATTCATTTTCTTATTTAATCAAGGTATTGACATTCTACAACAAGTCATGAGTTTCTATAACAAATCATCATGATCAGATATATATGTCAAGAGGATCTTCATTAAATTTTGTATTTCTCACTCATATGCATCAATACAGACTTAAATAATGACTCCATCATTTAAGTGGATAGTGGAGTTCAAAAACTATATCAACAAGGCTTCTATAACAAACAACTATTACTGTTGGATTGAGGGGTCATGACCGAGGTTTAGAGTTCAAGGTTTTCTAACAAACCCCTATACTACTAGCCCTTTCAGCAGTGACCTGATTGCGCAGGTCAAGGTCTCACCCGAAGTAGTATGGGTTGGTGCTGGAACCAGGTTTCCACACCCTGAGAAAGGATAGGTAAGGAAAGCAGAGCTATGTCCAGCCCTGTGATACCCAGATTACCTCTCTCTAGTCAGGGTCAATAGGTCTTCTTTCATATCCGTGTGCGCTAGATCTATAATTATATACTTCTATGATAGTAGCACAATATTGCATAAAACGGAACAAAACAAATCCAGATACAATAAACACACTTACACAGATCTTTCACATCTTGAATACAAAATGCACATAATGTAGTAATTAGCAATTATTTTCACAAACAGTAAACATAGATTCAGTTCTCAAGCAACCTTTATTATTCATCAATTCATCAATTCCTTCTTACAATACCCATCCCAACCTACACACACAGCAGCAGGGTCCACAAACAGCTGGACTGTGGATCTTTGTGCACACATCCAGTAGGAGTCCTTTCCCCAAAAACCCAAACAGATATCTTAAACCACAATTCGCATCAATAGCTCTTCATTTCCTACATTACAATTCAAAATGTCCTCTATTTATAATAATCTAGCCTAAACTCTCCTATGGTCCACAAACCATGGTTTTCGGACCCCTGGTTTACCCTTTTTCCCATTACAATGCTTTCGGGGCTTTGACCCACCCCAAAACCCCTGAGTTAGCCTAATTATAGTAAAAAATATACCGAATCGAACTAGTTTCGTAGCTTGTAGGAGACCCTGTTGAAACAATTCCCCAACACAATCTTGTGACTCGTCTCGAGTCATTGTAGTGGTACGGTTGCTATCTGCACATGTAAGGTATTGAAAGCGATGATGAGTGGAGGGAGCACTTCCTAACTTTGTGCAGCAGCTCATTGTGCGATATTGGCAAGCTTCAGGGAGGCAGGGCCTTCCTGAGCCGTGGTAACCTGCTCCAATATTCGGTGGAAGTGCATGATGGCATTACGAGCACCCTGAGATATCTGGAAGGTGGTATTGCCCCATGGTTTCAAGTGTTTTCTGATGACGTGCTTGGTGTGGCGGAGATCCGCAATCGTGTCTATGAAGGCGTTGCATGTTTTTAAGAGGGCTAGACGTTGCGCAGGGACGAGGGAAGGCAAGGTAGCTTCGACCTGATCGAAAGCATCTTCCGTCTATTGTAAATCTTCCTGGACACGATGAAGCATGGGGTTATCCAAACTGTTGTCCAGAGCTGCATAGTCGCCTCGACCAACTGAGTGCCCAGAGTAAGCTCTTCCTTAATAATATTCATTTCTTTCGTGATCAATGCAACCCATTGTACCGGAACTTTTTGCCGTATTTCACACTGCTGTCATGCAATCTGTCACGTTTATGGATCTCTTGCAACACAAAGGTGTATAAATCCTATAATGCCTCACCGGGTAGCTGCGCCAAGTCTATTTCTAGGTCCGTAGTTGTCGGCGCGTGGTCGACAACCATGAGAGTGTGAGGTAGCGAACAAATATGTCTTTCGCTAGTCGGTAGTCTGGAACTACGGAGAAGTCACAGCGTATCCCTATATCGCTTCATCCCTTCCATGCACAGGACTAGCTGCAACTTGACTACGTCAGTGTCGGTGGCGAATTGTGGCAATTGCATACCCTCCTTTGTGGCATCGTCCAAGGCCATCCGGATGGGACCTGCGATCATTCTAGGGTTGTAAGGGTCAAGAATTCTCGTCATGCAGCTGTGGTGCCCCTCGGCACGAGGTTCAAAGTCAATTATCCCTATAGGGAGCCAAATGAAAATCATATTATCAATCTCGACATCCACAGACCCTCTCAAAATGTCTGCAGGCACTGAACTGGTAGGTTCCGAAGCATTCAGTGGGTTAGGGACTGCCATAGCAAAAAAAGGACAGGCTTCCCGGAAAACATTAATGATCATAATAACCAAGTAGGAGAATAACAGAGGTAGGGTACAGAAAAAATATGGAGCCCTGAGCGAAGTTATCCTATTTACCTTATACTATCCGGGGCTATCCAATGGTAGAGTAAACCTCACTTGAAACTTACTATTGATCATTCGAAACAAACTCACCATAAATTGTCGTATTAATGGACAGCCACCCATTTTTTGTAACAGTAAGGTTCCCTTCTCACCAAAGTGCAGTGATCTAATGGTCGTTATTCGTACTTGAGGGATTTCCCATGGATTTACAGATTTTGGATGATGTCTGCATGCTACTTGCGTACCCCGAATTAAAGTTGATGCCAGGTGTTTTGTAATGCGGGCCAAGTACCACTCCAGCAACTTGGCCACCATACCTATTGACAGGCATGCTTTTCCCTTGGTCAGGGCATCCAAGTGTGGCAGAGCTGCATCGAGCATCATTGTGCCATCTGCCACCTTAAATGTTCGCAGAAACTCAGCCCGCAAATTCTCCCAATTGTGCATGCACTGGTGCAGCTCTACATCTAAATACCACGCAGTCAAATGCAAGCCTAGGTCATGGATAACTAGGTGAACTTGTTCGTTTAGGGTCCTGTCGCACCATTGTGTTTCCCATGCCAGCAAATATTTGTGTGGGTCCTCTGACCCAAGGAACATCTGAATCTGTCTTCTAGCTGGGGCTTCAAATCGCAGGATCATCTTATCCTGACAGTCCTCCCAAGTGCGGAATACTAGCCCATGCGCATCCCACCAATGCACAGGTGCTCCACGTAGGGCTAGTAGAACTGCCCCTAGCCTGCATTCCTTGGGAACTTCGGCTTAGAATGCGCATAAAAACTCCTTAATGTCACCCGCGTCCTCAAGGTAGGGCAAGTCTCTTCCCTCAGTGGAGATGCAGCGGAAGTTTCTTGTGACCCGAAGACATCGTAGCGTTGAAACCTCATGCAACCAGCCTTGCCAATTCTCCAGTTTCCCATCAGAGTCGGAAAAGCATTCACTATCCTTTTCCCAGCAGAGTAGTCCTTCAGCCGTGGGGTTAATCCAATCTTCGTCCTGCGTAGTCAATTTTTAAATGTGATATATTTCTTCCTCGTTGCGTGCTGGCTCTGTATACCGTGCACCTTTTGCGGGATCCAATGGTACTATTATGCACATACCATTATTTTCAAACACCATGCTGCGCTTTTTGAGATTGATGATACCCCCCATATCTATAGCCCAATCTAATCCTAGGAGTGCACGGTAGGGATTCGCATCTTCCACAATTTCTATTACTTCAAAATTATCTAGAACTTTTACCCCTGTGATATCTACCATGACTTTTGGTAGCCTTCCCATAGGGATGATCTTTTGTCAATTTTCCATGCGCAGCTGGATGGTGGACCATTCCAATTTAGGCTCCCCCATTCGTTGCCATGTTTGCTTTGGTAATACGTTCACATCTGATCCAAGGTCTAGAATAATTTGATCCATATCATAGTCACTAATCTGCACAGTCAACCACATTTCTCTTCTGGTGCGTTTTTTATATTTGTATAGCTTGTGTACATCCTTGGTCCCGGAAATCGGATCGGGCCGAGCTGCGTAGCTATGCATTAATTCTTGAAGGTTCTCTATAGCCTTTGGGTTACGTAGCCGCTTTAGACATGCCTTTACAAAGGGCTCAACCCCCTCTTCTATCTTGAGGTGTTTTGGCATCTGCGTAGTAGCTGTTATTGTTTCTTGTCCCTTGCTAATGTTCGATCCTTCCTGAGAGGTCGTAGGATCCCTGGGAGGCACTTCCTTTGCTCCCTGGGTGACCATCCCGTTGCATGTTATGACTTTCACACTTGGTTCTATGTTTCTTAGCTCGACTTTAACTCTTTGCACATTTTGCGTAGGGGTGGGTTGCTTTTCCTCCATATTGGCTATTAAAATTGGGTAATCTTCAACCACATGGTATAGTTGTCTACAATATTTGCATGATTGCCTGGTGGGATTTGGGCCGTCCCTGGTGAAGTGTCCTACCTCCCCACTATTATAACAGATTATTTGCCCACATCCTCATCCTGAGCTTCCTCCCCGGCCTCCTCTACCCCTTTCTGGAGAGCCTCTAAGGCTCATAGAAGTTCTTGGGGATGCAGGGTCTGATTGTACCCTATACAAGTTCCCGCAATCTATCATCAAGTCGTAAGTGCGATAGTTTTGCTCATCGTGTCCCACCAACCAGCAGAGCCTGCACCACTGTTGCTTCAGTTCTGGGACACACGCACCTAGCCGAGGGAAATGTTTCATATCATGCAACCCTGCTACGCGGCAGTCGTCGCACCACAGCGCAGGTTCACTCGAGCCTGGTCATGAAAGGATGGGTTCCCCACTTTCTCTTGGACGTATCAGACTAGGTCCTCTTACCTACATGTAATCTGCCAATAGAGGGCACTGACCCTTCATATGACTAGATACCCGACATTGTATGCACCATAGATCTGCGCAGGCTTCTTTCCTTCGCTCCTTTCACTAGTTTTGAATTTCCATGTGCATAGTTCCAAGCTGCTCCTGAATTTTCTATACTCCTACCGAAGTATCTTCTCTAGGTGCAACTTCTAGTTTCAAAGCGACTTCCACAGCTTTTTCCTACGACTCAAAGGTTTGGTGACTCATTGGCATACGTAGGTGGGGTAACAACATAGCGATGAACCATTCCGCATGTTTTCTATCGTCATACTCAAACCCTCCTTCCCTGATTACTTTCTTCAATCGTTGATCAACCTCCCACACAGATTCAGATGCACCTTGCTTAAAGTCCTTTACTTCTACTACCAATTGAGAGTAAGATTTTGGCTTTTGAAACTGATGCTTCAGAGCGTCTTTGATATCTTGAATAGATGCACTCCTGTTCTGGGAAGCATATCGCATAACCAGTAAAATGCTCTATCCTCGAATGCCAGGGACAGCTGCACCCTCTTCACCGTATCGTTTGTCACATTTTATGCAGTGCAAATGGAGTGTGAAACAAACCAAAATCAGTCCATATCCTCATCCCCTACGCCCTTGAAGGTAGGCAGTCTCAGGTTCGTAGCCATATCACTGTCCTATGAGGGTGGTGGTATGGGTGAGTTCTTACCTTTTTGCGGCCTGGGAGGCAGTGTAGCCGAGGGGTCTTGCGTAGCCGATTCTCGCAAAAGTTTATAGGCAGATCTCCCCCAATCAAGGTTGTTCCAATAGTATTTACCATTGTGCGTCATGCTCTCATCTAGATCAGAGGTCATTCAATTGGTATGACTACAAAGAATGTTCTTTTCACACAGTAATATCTTAATCAGCAATGGTGATGTCTTCAGAAATTTTCCTCGGAACCCTTTAAAGAATTTTCGTTCAGGGTCAGAGTAGGAGACAAACTAATCAATGGCAAATTCAGTCACAAATCCTCCTAGTACACTATCCACCCAGTGATCTACTGTGCGCGTGATAGTATTATCAGTCCTCTCTAGCTACTAGATCAGCTCTGGGGTCCACTGAGTGACTCGCTCGTCCTTCCAACACTTTTGGAATTCTACAAGCCTAGCCAGCCACTCCTCAAGCTCAATTGCAAATGTTACAAAGAATATTTCATAGCTTTCTGTAAGAATGTACCTATTTTTCCACCTTTCTATCGTTAACTTCTCATTGCGATTTTATTTTACAGCAAATTCCTGGATCTACTTTTCGAACCACTCCTCAATTTCCTTCCTTTCAGGCTTCCAATACTCTCTTTTCATTACCTGATCCCTTTCTCAAAATTCTCTAGGTCCTGAAAACAGAACCATTTTTTGGCTCAAGGGGTCCTGACCCAGGTTCGGAGTTCAAGGTTTTCCAACAAAGCCCTATACTACTGGCCCTTTCGGCAATGACCTACTTGCGCAGGTCAAAGTCTCACCCGAAGTAGTATGGGTGGGTGCTGGAACCAAGTTTCTGCACACTAAGAAAGGATAGGTAACACAGGTAGAGCTGTATCCGGCCCTGTGATACCCAGATCGCTTCTTTCTAGTCAGGGTCAATAGGTCTCTTTTCACATCCGTGTGCACTAGATCTATAATTATATACTTCTATGATAGTAGCACAATATTGCATAAAATAGAACATAACAGATCCAGATACAGCAAACACACTTACACATATCTTTTGCAACTTGAACACAGAATGCACATAATGTAGTAATTACCAATGATTCGCACAAACAGTACACATAGATTCAATTCTCAAGCAACATTTCTTATTCATCAATTCATCAATTCCTTCTTACAATACCCATCCCAGCCTGCGCACACAGCAGCAGGGTCCGCACACAACTGGACTCTGGATCTCCACGCACACATCCAGCAAGAGTCCTTTCCCCAAAAACCAAAACAGATATCTTAAACCACAATTCACATCAATAGATCTTCATTTCCTACCTTACAATTTGAAATGTTCTCTATTTATAATAATTTAGCCTAAACTTTCCTATGGTCCACAAACTGTGGTTTTCGAACCCCTGGTTTACCCTTTTTCCCATTACAATGCTTTCGTGGCTTTCACCCACCCCAAAACCCCTGTGCTAGCCTAATTATAATAAAAAATATACCAAATTGGACTAGTTTCGCCAACTCGTAGGAGACCCTGTTCCAACAATTACTGTGATATTAATGTTTTTCAAAGAGTTCATTATTGACCACTTGTATAGCTACAACAATTCTTCCATTCAAAAAGACAATTCTTCCATAGAAAAATATTGTTACAACCATTACAGCTATAACAATATTTCCAAAACTTCTAAAGTTAACTGCTACTATAGCCATTATAGATACAATATTTCTTTCATTAACAACTAAGTCCTGAAATAAGTCTAATAATACAGAGTGTTCAAAAATGATATCATCAAGATGATCACAATAATACCAACAAATCCTACAACAATATTCGATGAAAAACTTTTCTATCCTCTTGATATTACCAACAATAGATTAGTCACAAACCTCTAAGGCTTCTATCATTATCCATGGCCTCCTTTAATTTCATACTCAATTGAGAATCTATTCTACGAAAGCCATAACATAAGATTTTCAAAAAACTCAAAAATTATTTTATGTTATCAAAGTAATTATAACTAACCTGGATAGATGTGAAGAACAAAAACTACCATGCAAACTTGTTATATTCATAATAAAGGTCCTTTTTATCTTCCGTCTTTGGATTATTTTTGGCTTCTTCACCTCAACAACATTAGCTTCATATCTCCCCTTTATTTTTGTTTTCCTTCATGTTTCCCATATTTTTGGACATTCCTTATAGTGACCAAATGTGTTGCATCCATAGCATTGAACCTTTTGACATATCAAGATCCCCATTTGATTGATTATTGCAGTGATTTTTGAACTTTCGGTAAGGTTCAAGCTTTCTAAATTTTCAAGACTTTCTTTTGAACTTTGTTTCAAAGGCTTGGGATTCTTCAGATTGAGGTTATATCTCATATTCTTCCATTAGTCTTAATTATTCCATAACACATTGTGCACACTAGTCATCGAGTGTAGGGGTTTCCAATGTTGCATTTATGCTTCTTACAAAAATATTTCAATCTGGAGGGAGAGAATTGAGTGCACATGTAAGAAATTATCCATCAGTTACTACTTCTCCAAGTTCTTGTAATTGATCTCTTATCTTGGAGATATTCATGAAGTAGGAGGAGACCTCTTCTTCATTTCCAATTCTAGCCTTGTATATTTGATTCCTTAGAGTTATTATTTGACCAGTATTGGAGGCAGAGTATAGCTTTACCAACTTATCATAAATCTCCTTTGTTGTGTTTAATCTTGAAACATATGCAATAAGGTTATCCTTGATTGATTCAAGGAGAATCCTTTGAGCTTCTCCTCTATTATAATTAGCAACATCTTGATCCTTATCTTGATCAGGTTGGGGAACCTTTCCTAATACATAAGTCAGGACTTCATTTTTTTTAGTATTTAATTCTATCTTCTTCTTCCAAGCTTTGTAGTTGGATGATCCAACCAGATTATTTCTTTCCTTGCATACAAAACCCATAGAACTAGTTTTATCCCTAGAGAATATTAGAGTACTTAATTATCAAGATATATGATCCTTTTGAAGATATTTCGACAATTTCCTCAAGAATGGTTGTAGCCCTTGGACTCTTCAAAACTACTAATTAAGGTTTCTTCATAGAAAATTCTTCCATAGAGATAGAACTTATTTTTGTGATGATCCTTTCTTAATATTGATGATTTTCACTTGCTTTAAACTCTCTCAAGAGTTCCAACACAAGATATCCTTCAAGCTATCTCTTCACCCTAGCTATGATTCCATGTTATAATTCTCATGTAATGAAGAGATTAGCTTATTACTTGTGTGTTGGACTTATTATTATTATCTTCATAGCACTAAGAAATAACCATGATCATGAATCAATAGAAACACAAGAGAAAAACGAACACATTATGTAGTATGTAGGATTCTAGCCAGGGAAAAACCCCACAATGGGGAAAACCCAAGATATATTTTTAGTTCTTCTTATATATATTCATATCAAAGATACATCCAACATGTAAATCAAGACCTCAAATATTTCTCAATACAATTTTAGGCCCTTTCAAGGTGTCAAGAAGAAAAAAAATCCTTTATAATGCTCTTCTAACAATATATCCAGCTAATATCAAATCCTTCCAACAAGTCTTCTTTAATAGGATGTGCAGCAACAGTTTTTTTTTGTAAGAGATAAACAAGGTTTTTCTTCAAGAGATAATAAGGTCTTCCTGCAATAATATATTCTAGCAAAAAGGTCTTCCTGCAACAAGTCTTCTTTAAGAGAGATCAACAAGATATGAGAGATCCGGAGATTCAAAACTCTGAAGATAATGTGAGATCCAAAATCACGGAATATGAAAAATCTAGAACCTAGAAATCTAGAATATTCGAAATCCAGAAGCTACCTAGTTGTATGTGAAATGCCCAAAAATATGTGAAGTTGTGAGAGAAAAGTGAAGTTATTCAAATGACATCGACCTCTTATGTAATTATAGCCTTTCTGGTGCTAGTTTGGGGACGACTTGAGGCTGATTTTTCCATTAGGGTTAGGAGATGTAACTGACCTTATTTTTCATCATTTTGACCCACATAAAATTCTTTTTTCTGAATGCAATACCAAGTTTTAATTGGATCTTAACCCTAGTATATGAAAATAATTTTTTTTTTCTTCATAACGATTTTCTTTTCACACTTATGGGTCTATAATCATGAAGATCAAGATAAAAATCATATTCCCTTTTCTTTCTTTTACATAATGAAATAATAATTATGAAGACTGAACTTAGTTAAATTTCTAACACTTTTCATATTCCCTATTAGTTTGTTCTGATATTAAATAATTTGCATTGCTCTTTATTTGGTCCACCATCCAATGTTGGCACAATAATTAGGGCAATATCCAATGGGAAAATTTTTTATTTCATTGGTCAGAAAGGGGAGAGTGTTTTTCATGATTTCGCGGTGATATTATATGTGAACTATGGACAAATTTATGATTCTTGTACAGATGATAACAACTCATATCATATTAATTTATTTATTTATTTTTCATTTTACACATGACCACAAACCTCAATATTCATTTTTTGTGTTCTACAGAGTCGCTAATAATATCAACTATCACAAACATTGTAGGCTGGCTTGCTATTGCTTTCATAGAGGATGATATTGATAGGGAGATAAACTCTTTGTTTGTCCCTTATGTCATGACTTCTATGACCAACTTGATAGCATATACAACAAGAACTAATTCTTGACACAGTTTACATTTATGTCATATGGGGAGAGCTGCCTTATTTGGAAGAGATAGATTTTCTACTTAACTTTGCAAAAACAATGGTCTCTTTCCAATCTCTCAAAACATTTTTTTTGAGACAAAAGTAGTGCAAAACAAATAAATAATGCAATGGTAATGTCTATTCTAACAAAATAAATGCTAATCAGATAAATTAAACACTAGTTAATGGTTATTGTAGCAAGTGTGTTCAATGTGCTTGATTATTTTAGGCTAAACATAACATTTCCTAGTCAATAGCATGTTTGTAACTTTGAAACCGAGCCCATAGTTTTGAATATGATACCCCATATTTGATGTACAATGACATATCTGACACTTATATTCCATGTAGGTGAAGGTATAGAAGATTCCTAAGAGAGGAACATCATAATCATGGATGCCTAGTGACAAAAATACATGCACAATTCGACAAATATAATAATCATAATCATAATCATAGATTCCAAAATACAATAATTCACTTCAGTGATCTCAGAAAAGCATTAGTTTCCATGAAAACTCCCAACTCCAAAACATGGAAAAAGTCACTTCAAAGCCAAATTCAATGGATTCACATATTCCAGTTGCTTTCCGGATATGGAGTTAAATTTGTCCTCCAGGATTGGGTGGACTGCTGTAATAAGATATGCATAGATGTTTTTATATATTTGGGGCTATTTATATCCTCCCAGATTGGATGGGTTCCAAAATAATATGTAGAATATCACAAAGTCTAATATTCGGAACAGCAGGCCGCACTGAAGTTGTCCTTATCTATAATCAAAACTGCCCACACGTTGAGGCATATTGTATCACATATTAGAGAATGGAAACACTTTTCCAATCTGTTACTGCCTTCCCTATTTGTTCTTTTTTTCATGTGTAGACAAACTTCGATTCACGTGCATTGTGGAGGAATTTTTTGCCAAATCTTTGGTCCACAATCAGCTAACATTTGTAGGTTCTTGGTGCAATGCGTGCTTCTGATCAAATACAGATGCATGCACACATATGTCTCTTTTGTTCTCAAACAAAAATTCATATATAACATGGAGGGGAGTTGAAGCCAAATGATCCTTTATTCAAATTTATGAAATCAGTATTTGTCTTCTTATGGTATCTTAGAAAACAAGCTATATGCATTTTTCAATGTTGAGGAAGATGGTGTAGTTATTTATTTGAAATGGAGATGTTATTATGTTGTTTAGAAATTAAATAATGATGTAGTTAATGCATGGTGAAGCAATAACTAGGGGTTAAATTATCAATTGGGAGCTGGAACATATGTGTCTGAGTTCTCGTTTATGATGTCCCTTATTGTTGCTTCTAAAGGTGAGTGAAGGAATATGTTATTTGTTGAAGGCGAAGATTAAAGTTGAAGTCCTGAAGAATCAGCCATGAGAGTCTGTAAATGCCAGAAGGTCGATGAATGAATATCATGAAATCCAAGTTTTCCTTTCAAATTATTATGGTCTTTTCCCAAACATGTAGACGATGGAACTAGGCCAATTTATTGAACTATCTAAACATAAAATTAGGGTTGTAATGAAGGAAGCCAATATAAAATTTGAGATCGCAGGAAGATTTTGTGACATTTCATGATTTTTACCAATCACACTTTGAATTCTATTTGCAGGCAACATAACTATATTGTTGTATGCACAAGGCTTCGTTCTACGGAGATTGTATTTGCCTTCCTAAACACATCAATTGTGAGGTACACTAGCTTTTACTTAAGTCATATTGTTTTCTCGAGCATGGGTAGTTAGTGAACTTAGTATTCAAGATTCCGTGGATTCAGAATTTAAGGGCTATTGTGAAAGACATGCATGTTATATAAAAATTCAATAGAAAGGGGAGATAGATGTGCCCTAGTTCTTCCCTACTACCAATGTTACATTAACTTAGATCAAAATAAGTTTTCTTTGGAATCTCAAGTAAATTTTGTCATTTTGTTCTGACTTTATATCCAAAAAGTTCCTTTAGGCTTCTTCCATGGAATGCTCTAGAGTATAATGTGTGGTGGCATGTTCTTTGGTATGATGGTGGGTTATAGGTAAGGAATTAAGTGGAGTGGATAGTTGATACTAGTTGCACATTTCTGCAAAAATGTAGTATATTCTTGCAAATATTGCGTGGTATAAGTGATTATGTCACTTGGCTTGGATGCTTACATATGTTTTACCTTGAACTTTACCACTATTTATTCTACAGTCTTTTCATAATTTATTAGCAAAGTGAAATGCTAATCATGGACGGATGTTTTTCATATGCTTTGCATACCTCATGATTGCTTGTACTTCTAAAAGGATGTTCCTCCCCAACAGGTTACAAATGTCCTTCATGTTGGCAATATGTTTCTTGTGTTCTATAATATTAAATTTATTGTCCTTGATGGAAAATCTCTGGCAAAGGACGAAGAAACTATCTATATGAAGAATATCAGCAGTCTCTCAGAATTTTTGTGCAGCATATTGGTTATTTTTAATATGTCACAATGTATATGCGGGTTTGTAAAGGCCAAGTCACGTATGCATGCAGAGAAGTACGTCCCAAGTCGCGTATGCTTGTTTGTGCTCCAAAATTATAATACCAGGGGGCTTTACCATGGTATTATCCCACAGTATTGAGCATCGTATTATCTATTTAATTCCGTCTAGGATTACCATCAGCAGTTGAGTGGTTTTGAATCATGGTATTGGTAAAAGCTAAATCTATATAAGGAGAAGAAGATCATAGTGCAAAGGGTGCATGAGTAAGGGTTGTAAAATAATAAATTTCTCTAAGGAATATCTGCATGGATGAACTTTGTATTTAATTGATAGATCTGAATCTATGGTGCACCTATGGATATAATAATGGTTCAAGATCTCTAGATCTTAGGATGATGAAGCTCTAGTATGATCTACTGAAGAAATGATGAAGAATTGGTGCAAGTTTGCTGAAGAAAATGAAGAAATATGGGTAAGTGTAATAGATCTGAAAAGTTCTGCAAAATTTACTTTTACATATCTATACACAAGTTGGTATTAGTAAAAGTGTGTATATACACAGATTCACTTCATGAAAAGCGCGTATGCCAGTTAGGGTTTTCTTAAGATTATTGCAGATCTTACTACTAATTCCTGCTTTTTGTTTGTTGTCTATCAATGAAGTCGTCTTGAAGTTCTGGGTTGTTTGAATACTAAGTATGCGGCTAAGTTGATCATGAACAAATCTAATCAATGATTGAGAAAACATGATAAGGTTGACTGACTGTCTAAAGGTTTTGCACTGCTGAGAAAATGTCTGACTGAAAGCCTCAGATTTGAATCTAAGTCTGATCACATTCTGAAGGATAGTATACATAGAAGTATATGTGGGTTGGTATAAATAAAAGTGCATATACACACAGATTTAAAAAAGTGAAGTAGTGTATTCATTCCAGGTTATGAAAACAGTATGCACTGAGGCATACATAGGTTGGTGTGTAGGAAAGCGCATATGTACGTTGCTCCAGTGAAGCAAAGCAGCATATGCTATTTGAATTAATGACTGTTTAGGGTTGATTTTGTATCTGCATATCTATTCTGAAGTCTGGGTTATTTTTGAAGTTTTGGTTACAGTGTTTTCATTGTTCTAATTGAAGTATTGGGCAAAGTTTATGATTTTTGAGAAAAGGTTGTGTTGATGCTGTTTGATCTAGTATGAAAAATTGATGAAACGTGGTCTACAGTGGGTCTGAGGGTTGAAGCCTTCAGTATGGAAGTGGAAGCTTCCTGCCAGTAGAAGCTGGTGTTATGTTCAGGGGGTTGAAGCTCCCTTCCAGGAATGGCTGGTAAACGAAAAGAAAGGAGGTTGAAGCTTCCTTCCAGTAGCAGCTGGAAAACAAGTGAAGGTTGCAGCATTCTGCAGGTAGAAGCCTGTGTACTGATATGAGTCAGCATCATTACAATGTTCTAAACATTTTTCCATATAATAAATATTGAAGACAGAGACGACAGAAGTGGTGGTTTTCTCCCAAATTGGGTTTCCACCTTAAATATTGGTGTTCATGTGTGTTCCACTTGTGTGATGTTTTATACGGCTGTTACTGCTCATATTTACTGATTATCTAACCTGATGCATAACTAGTAAATCTTATTTAAAGACTATTTCTGAGAAGTTTTCTAAACTAGAAATTTATATCAGTATACGCTAGTTTCTTTCAGCATATCCGCGTGTATACGCGAGTTCGGTTCATAAAATCCGCATATGGAATTCTACAAAAGAAAAAGTTAAATTTTTAGATATGAGCTCAAGATACTGATTCACCCCCCCTCTCATTATTTTTCCCAACAATTAGTATCAGAGTAGGTGCTTCTAAATAATCTTAGTCGCTAGAAGGAAGATTAGCCAAGATGAGCAATCAAGATGGGGCAGCATCTATCAGGCCTCCACTCTTCAATGGAAACAATTTAATCTTCTGTAGAACACGAACAATATCCTATCTTCAGTCTCTCGGAGTAGATGTATGGGCTATTTTTGAAGGAGGTTATCAATATCCAACCTCAGTTCCAACAGATGCAACGACAAGAAAGAACTATGAAACAAATGCAAAGGTGGTCAATGCACTATTGGGGAGTCTGACTGAATCAGAATTTGTCAAGGTCATGCAATTGAATACAACAAAGGAAATATGGGAAAAAATCATTCTAAGCTATGAAGGTGATACAAAGGTAAAAAGTGCTAAACTCCAAACTCTTATAATTCAATATGAAAATCTAAGGATGCATAATGAGGAGAGCATTGCTAGTTTCTTTCTACGTCTAGATGATATTGTAAATCGTATCAGAAATTTGGGTGAAACCATAACTGACACTACTCTGGTTGAAAAAGTTTTAAGATCTCTAACTTCAAAATTTGAGTCAAAAGTGTCTGCTATTGAAGAAAAGCAGGTTCTTCAAAATCTTACTATTGTTAAACTTCATGGCATTCTAACTGCATGTGAAATGAGAAAAGGAGGATCATTTGAAGTCAAAGAATTCATCTTTAGAGCTTCTACAAAAGGAAAAGAAGTACAAGAAACAGAAGGATCAGGGTATGTTTCGAAAGAAGATGAGGTAAAATTTGTAAAGAAGCTCCAACTTGGCACTGGAAGGTTCAGAGGTAAGCTTCCTTTCAAATGTTTTTCTTGTGGAAGAGTTGGTCATTATGCTGCTAAGTGTCCTCATAAAGAAACACATGAAAAAGGAAATGAAGTAGCAAGAAGAAATAAGAATCGGTTTAGCACTAGAAAAATTTATTATACTCATGAAGATAGTGATGGGTTATCATACAGTGAGGAAGAATTTGTTCAAGATCTTAGACTTCTCATGGCATTTTAAAAAGAGTCTATGGAAGAAAAGGATACATTTATGGATGCTCTAGGAGATAATTATTTTCTTGAAGAAATCAATCAGCTCAAAATAAATTTGGAAGAAAACAAAATATCCATAGAAACTCTAAAAAAATAGCTTGAAGAAAAGGAGAAACACAATGAGAAATTAGAATGTGAAATAGTAAGTCTAAGAAAAGAAATTGAGAAATTAAAGACTTTGAATCTTATATTTTCTAAAGGATCTGAAACCTTTAGATGAAATTATCAAGGTACAACGTTCTCCTCTTATAAAGACAGGCCTTGGATATGTCGGAGAATCTTCTCAGTCTTCAGCACCAAACTATCTGAAATCAACTATAGCCAGCATACAGCATTCTGCCACTCAGCAAGGAAACAAAGAAACTTTACAACTAAAGCATGACCACCTCAATACAAAGAACACTAACAAGAATACCTTTCAGAGAAATACAAACCAACAGGTAAACACAAATAGAAGGTTCCATGATCGCAGAAATTTCTTCTTCAATGGACAATGTTTCTTATGTCATAATTTTGGTCATAAAGTTGTTCAATGTGTTGCATAAAAAACCATCATGAATAGAGAAGCAAGAAAAAAAATAATTGATACTAGAATAAAGAAGAATACATATAACAACTTTTCTCCTCTTCAAAATGAAATTGAATTTTCTTATTGCAATAACTTTGGTCATGAAGAATCTGAATGCAGGAGAAAACTTCAGCCAAAAGAGCATATACCTTCAACTTCCAAAATATGGAGAAAGAAGGAATTACAGGTTGAGAACTGTGGCATATCTTTATTTGCAGAAGGAGAAGAAAATCAATGGTACATTGATAGTGGATGCTCAAAACACATGACAGGTGATAGAAATAAACTTCTTAAATACAATGCTCTAGAAAGAGAAAAGAATGTTACTTTTGGAAATGATACTCCTGCTGTCATTAAGGGAAAAGGTTCTATTTTTCTAAAGGAAAAGGTGAAAGCTAACAATGTAATGTATGTGGATGGATTAAAGCATAACCTATTAAGTGTAAGTCAAATGTGTGATCAAGGAACTAAAGTTGTATTTAGATCAAAAGAATGTGTGATACGTGATCTTGATACAGGAAAAACAATTATAAAAGGAAATAGAACACCAAGCAATTTGTATGTATTGAAAAGATGTAAAGAACAATGTTACTTGGGTAAATCTTCAAAAAATTGGTTATGGCATAGAATATTGGAGCATTTGAGCTTCTCTCAAATCAACAAATCTAGCAGACTCAAAGTTGTTCGTGATCTTCCCAATATTACTCTGCCTGAGAGTACCATATGCAAATCTTGCCAATTCGATAAGCAAACTAGAGTGCAATTTAATGCCAAATAAGGATCAACAAGTAAGCCTCTTGAACTTATTCATACTGATTTATGTGGACCTATAAGAAAAATTTCACCCCGTGGAGAACAATACTATATTATGTTTATTGATCATTTCTCTAGAATGTGTTGGATTGGGTTGCTAAAACAAAAATATGAAGCACTCGAAAAATTTTAGATCTTCAAAGCAATGGTTGAAAATGAATTAGATCTAAAAATCAAGTGTCTTAGATCTGATCGAGGAGGTGAATATATATCAGATGATTTTTTTTATTTTTATGAACAACATGGCATAAAAAGACAGTTTTATGTAGTTGGTACCCCACAACAAAATGGCATAGCAAAAAGAATGATTAGAACAGTTCAGCAAATGGCTCGGGCTATGCTTGATGATTCAGAAACGCCTGACACATTTTGGGGAGAAGCAACACATACTGTGGTAAATATTCTTAACAAATAACATGTTCATGTAAACAGTGATAAAACTCCATATGAGCTCTAGTATGGTAATCTTCCCACTATAAAGCATTTTAAAGTTTTTGGAAGAAAATGTTTTATCAAGAACAATGATGAAAAAATTGGAAAATTTGAACCTAGAGCAGATGAAGGAATATTTCTTGGTTACTCTTCTAGAATTAAAGCATATAAATGCTACAATAAAATACTTCAGAAGATTGTTTAATGCATTGACGTTGTAATTGATGAATCTCTCTCAGCTCCAAAAGGGGAAATACAAACAACAAATGAAGATTATGATGATGTATATCTTCCTACACCTAATAGAGATAATATAGAAGGTGAACCCAATGAATCAACAAAAGAATATCTATCTTAAAAGGCTCCATCCAGGTATGTTCAAAAGAATCATCCAGAATCTCAAATTTTGGGAGAAAAGGGATCAGGTGTCCAAACAAGAAGAAATCTTATAGGGTCTACTAGCTATCTAGCATTTTTATCCACCATTGAACCATAGAATTTCAGTCAAGCTAGAAAAGATGAATGTTGGATTCAAACCATGAATGAAGAACTTGATCAAATTGGAAAGAATCATACTTGGGAACTAGTTCCAAGACCTCATGATAAAAATGTTATTGGAACAAAATGGATATTCAAAAACAAGTTAAATGAAAATGGATATGTTATTATAAACAATGCTAGACTTGTTTGTAAAGGGTATGCTCAACAAGAAGGTATAGACTTTGAAGAAATATTTTCTCCTGTAGCTAGACTTGAAGCCATCATAATGTTTCTTGCTTTTTCAAGCTTTCAAAAAATCAAAGTTTATCAAATGGATGTTAAATTTGCTTTCCTCAATGGTGATCTAGAAGAAGAATTTTATATAGAACAACCAGAAGGATTCATTTTTGGCAATGATGAAAAACTTGTTTGTAAACTTAAAAAGGCTTTTTATCGTCTCAAACAAGCTCCAAGGGCATGGTATTATCCTTTTGACAAATATCTTCATCAACAATGATTTTCAAAGGGATCTGCTAATAGCAACTTATACACAAAAACTGAAAAGGATAAACTATTGATTGTGGTTGTATATTTTGATGACATCATTTTTGGAAGTAATGAAGAGTCCATGAGTGAGAAATTTGCTTATGTTATGCAACAAGAATTTGAAATTTCTTTACTTGGGGAACTAACATTCTTTCTTGTCTTACAATTGCAACAAGAAACAGATGGCATATTCTTATCACAAGAAAAATATCTTAAGAAAATTCTGAAAAAGTATGGGATGGAAGATTGCAAACCTATAAGTACACCAATGACAACCGGGTGTAACCTAAGTTCTCATGATGATTCTTCCACGGTGAATCAACCAAAATACAGATCCATGATTGGAAGTCTACTTTATCTCACCGGGATAAGACCAGACATTATGCATGCAGTTGGGATTGTTGGACGATTCCAAGCTAATCCAAAAGAGTCTCACCTTCAGGCTATAAAAATAATATTCAAATATCTACAAGGAACTCAAGACTTTGGACTATGGTATCCAAAGAATGTCGATCTCACTCTTCATGCTTACACAGATGCAAATTGGGCTGGAAATGTTGATGATTGGAAGAGCACTAGCGGTGGTGCATTCTATAAGGGGCCTCGATTAGTATATTTGTTCAGCAAGAAGCAAAGCTCTATTGCCTTATCTATAGCATAAGCAAAATATGTGGTTGTCGCATCATGTTTCATACAACTTCTTTGGATGATGCAGACTTTACAAGACGTTCAAATCAAATGTTCACCTCCCATATCCATTATGTGTGCTAATACAAGTGCCATCAGTATCTTAAAGAATCCTGTTATGCATTCCAAGACCAAGCACATTCCTATCAAGTATCACTTCTTAAGTGAACAAGTGCTTGAAAAAAAGGTGAAATTGGAGTATGTTCCCTCCAAAGAACAAGTTGATGATATATTTACTAAACCTCTTCCCAGGGAAGCATTCGAATATCTCAGACAAAAGCTGGGAGTTGTCTCTGCCGCTCAAAAGATCAGACCTACTTAAATTTAGAATATTAAATTGGATACGCAAATTTCATAAAGGATAGTCATGTATATACGCGAGTTTATATACATAAAACTACATATGGGTTTTTGCTAGCACAATTTTTTGGGTCAGCATTTTGAAAATAGTTGCGGTGTTGTTGGGTATCTCTGGGTGCACAAGCTAAGGGGGAGCACTTTTCTTGTGGGAAAGGATGCATTTTTGGCATTCTAAGTGTTTGTTGTGTTATGATCTCATGATTGAGATTCATTGGTCTTGTTTATAAAAAGTCATTTGATGAAAAGGTCATGTTGAGATCTATGATGTAAATTGTTATATTCAATCATGTAAGGACTTGTTCAAATTTGTACACCCACTTGGTTGGGTAGTTGATTAAAATATGTAAATCCACTTAGTTGGATCATTGATGCAAGCATGATTAATTGGTCATAGGAAAGGTCATACTCGGTTGAAAAGTCATGTACTTCATTGAAAAATATGTCTGAATATTTCAAGCATGAACTCAGGGGGAACATGGTAATTTCTGTACAAGGGATGATGATCTATCCTTTGCCCTTGATGTCAAAGGGGGAGAATTCTGAGGATATTTGAATACAGATGCCTAATTTTTTAATGATTATGGTTGCCATCAAGTCCAAAGGGGGAGATTGTTGGCAATATGTTTATTTTGTTCTATAATATTAAATTGATTGTCCTTGATGGAAATTCTCTGGCAAAGGAAGAAGAAACTATCTATATGAAGAATCTCAGCAGTCTCTCAGAATTTTTGTGCAGTAGATTGGCTATTTTTAATATGTCACAATGTATATACGGGTTTGTAAAGGCCAAGTCATGTATGCAGACGAAGAAGTACGTCCCAAGTTGTGTATGTCTGTTTTTGCTCAAAAATTATTATACCAAGGGGCTTTACCATGGTATTAGCCCACAGTATTGAGCGTTGTATTATCTATTTGATTCCGTCCATGATTACCATCAGCAATTGAGTGGTTTTGACTCATGGTATTGGTAAAAGCTAAATCTATATAAGGAGAAGAAGATCATAGTGCAAAGGGTGCATGAGTAAGGGTTGTAAAAGAATAAATTTCTTTAAGGAATATCTGCATGGATGAACTCTATATTTAATTGATAGATCTGAATCTATGATGCACCTATGGATATAATTATGGTTCAATATCTCTAGATCTGAAGATGATGAAGCTCTAGTATGATCTACTGAAGAAATGATGAAGAACTGGCGCAAGTCTACTGAAGAAAATGAAGAAATTTGGGTAAGTGTTATAGATTTGATCTGTTCTACAAAATTTACTTTTACATATCTATACGCAAGTTGGTCTCAGTAAAA
Organism: Pinus albicaulis; assembly: GCA_034641835.2. Taxonomy (NCBI): domain Eukaryota; kingdom Viridiplantae; phylum Streptophyta; class Pinopsida; order Pinales; family Pinaceae; genus Pinus; species Pinus albicaulis. The sequence goes on along the minus strand of CM076579.1, from coordinate 979,950,727 downwards.
GCACACATATACGCGGGTTCGCTTCATGAAAATCACGTATGGCAGTTAGGGTTTTCTTAAGCTTGTTGCAGATGTTACTATTGATTCATGATTTTTTTCTATTGTATATCAATGAAGTCTTCTTGAAGTTCTAGGTTGTTTGAATACTAAGTATGCTTCTAAGTTGATCATGAACAAATCTAATCAATGATTGAGAAAACATGATTAAGGTTGACTCACTATCTAAAGGTTTTGCACTGCTAAGAAAATGTCTGACTGAAAGCCTCAGATCTGAATCTGAGTCTGATCACAATCTGAAAGATAGTATACACAGCAGTATATGTGGGTTGGTATAAAGAAAAGTGCGTATACACGCAGATTTAACAAAGCGAAGTAGCGTATTCATTCCAGGTTATGAAAACAGTATGCACTGAGGCATACACAGGTTGGTGTGCAGGAAAGCGCGTATGTACACGGCTTCAGTGAAGCAGAGTAGCATATGCTATTTGAATTAATGACTGTTTAGGGTTGAGTTTGTATCTACATATCTATTCTAAATTCTGGGTTATTTCTGAAGTTCTGGTTACAGTGTTTTCACTGTTCTAATTGAAGTAATGGGAAAATTTTATGATTGTTGAGAAAAGGTTGTGTTGATGCTGTTTGATCTAGTATGAAAATTGATGAAACGTGGTCTGCAGTGGGTCTGAGGGTTGAAGCCTTCAGTATGGAAGTAGAAGCTTCCTACCAGTAGAAGCTGGTGTTATGTTCGGGGGGTTAAAGTTCCCTTCCAGGAGTGGCTGGTAAACGAGAAGAAATGGGGTTGATGCTTCCTTCCAATAGCAGCTAGAAAATGAGTGAAGGTTGTAGCCTTTTGCAGGTAGAAGCCTACGTAATGATATGAGTCTGCATTAGTACAATGTTGTAAACAATTTTCCATATAATAAATATTGAAGATAGAGACGACAGTAGTGGTGGTTTTCTCCTTAATTGGGTTTCCACCTTAAATATTGGCGTTCATGTGTGTTCCACTTGTGTGATTTTTATACTACTGTTACTACTCATATTTACTGATTATCTAACCTAATGCATAACTGGTAAATATGATTTAAAGACTGTTTCTGAAAAGTTTTCAAACTAGAAATTTATATCAGTATACGCTAGTTTCTTTTAGTATATCCACGTGTATACGCGAGTTCGGTTCATAAAAGCCACGTATGGAATTCTATAAAAGAAAATTTTAAATTTATAGATATGAGCCCAAAATACTGATTCACCCCCCCCCTCCCCCTCAATATTTTTCCGAACACTTCATGCAAGTCAGAGGTAAGCCTCACAATCCTAACGTTTGTTTTCATCTACGATTGTTGTCGTCGGAATTGCGAATATTTTTTGTCATAATTTCGATGATTGTTTCCGTTGGAATTACACGATTGTTTATCATCAGTATTGTGACATATCCTGGGAAGGCATCGGTGTCGTAATATTGACATCTCCACATGATGTTGGAATAGAGACAATAAAAAATGTGCTTCAAAGATTGAATAAATAAAGACATGTGTCGTGTCAAGTGTCGCTATTCCGAAAGTTATTAGAAGTGTCACATTTGTGACGACACAGGAAATGACGTTTTTCCCAACCTCAAAGTGTCGCTCTTGGGATGCCTATGTATCGCAATAGCGACATTTTTGCCATTAGAAATTGGGCCAAATGTGCTATTAATTAATCGCTAAGTACATATGGCTGAAATAGGGAAAAGGTTGTAATTTAATTATGGAAAATAATATTTTATCCATTAGCAAGCCCTACGCATCTAATATGAGTGATTACATTTAATTCAGAAATTATGATATTGGAAAATTAAATGCTTCCTAGAAGACATGGAGTTGTCCTCAAAAGTGGGAAACATGAGCTCATTTATTAGCAAACAACTACCTTCTAGTTGTTAGTGAGGTGGAGGCAGTTATTAACATCCAAAGAGTGGTAGATGGATATTATCTGAGAATTATCTTGCTTTTTTCTTAATTATTTAGAGAGGAGAATTGGAGAGACTAAAGAGAAACAAGGAGTAATATGCCAAGAGAAAAATTGTAGGTATGGTTTGCTTGGGGGGACAAGCATGGCTGTTGTCTCAAAGCTAGGAGGAGCCAAGTAATTAGCCATATATTTCCCAAAAATATTTATCAAGTTGGTGTTCTCTAACTCTATTATTATTTTGTGTTGAAAAAAAAAGAATTTATCTCTACTTATTTACAGTTCTATATTTTACTGTGTTTCCTAAAAATACCATTTTGATAAAAAATTGTGTATAAATGATTTTTTGTATTTTTGTTTTTTATTTAAATTACGAGAAAATAAATGTATTTTTATTCATAATAATTAAAGAGATGAACTTGAAATCAAAATCATAGTTTTCACCTTAATGGTAATATATAAATGCATATAAATAGATTAGTGAATGGAGGGAAAGATATAAAAAAAGAAACGTGCAAATTCCTAAATAGAGGTTCATAAAGATATAGAACATCTTTCCTTCAGTTACTACAAAAGAGTATGCATATATAATCCTTATTATATGCATATATATAATTCTTATTATATTGTAGGGGATATTTAGATATAATTTATCTTGCTTTTCACACATAGAGAGTGAAGAAACAAAAGAGTATGCATATATAATTCTTATTTTATATATATATATATATATATATATATATATATATATATATATATATAATTCTTATTATATTGTAGGGGATATTTAGATGTAATTTATCTTGTTTTTCACACATAGAGAGTGAAGAAACCCTTTGTTATACGAAATTCTAGATGTTTACAGTAGCAAGAAAGGCTTAAAAACAAAACAAAAAAAAGATATAATTCTTATTATATTGTAGGGGATATTTAGATGTAATTTATCTTGCTTTTCAGACATAGAGAGTGAAGAAACCTTTTTTATCCGAAATTCTAGATGTTTACAGTACAGGAAAGGTTTAAAAACAAAACTTGGAAGGATGCATTTCATTAACACTTTAAAATTGTGTGTGTAAAAATATACATGGAAACGAAACATTTATTTGACCATGATTGTATTACAGTCATGTAGGACACAAAAATTAATAAACAGAGTAGTAGAAATAAATATTGAAAGAGTTATTTATGAGAATCATTTTACCATGCTAAAAAAATTAGAAGACATATGAAATATGGTGCCGTGATAGCTTATACAAATAACATATAAGTAATATTCATAACTATAGCATAGAATAATTACAAGAAAAGAAACTATGTAAATTTGTAAAGAAATATTTGAGGAAAATGGAAATTTTATTAAAAAACAAAGATAGTGAAAAGCACTAAAAAAAAAGGCTAAGGCCTGTATTAATTAGAAAAAATATAATAGAATTCAGTTACGTTGGAACTATAGGAGTCTCTGAATCTTTATAATCGATGATAAAGAATATTTGAAAGGTAAAAGTAGTGTAAATCAGTGTAAAGGCTTTAAGCCTGCAATGAGGTCCACTCCACATTAGTCCGGAGGGGAGAGTAAGACTATAAGTGACAAAACAGAATAAATCAACGGAAATAACTCGAACATGGTCTTTCCTTATGATCTCACCCTTAGTAAAGAGATCCAGGAGGTTTTGAGGTTTCTCCAACCTTGTAAGAACACAGTTTGAGTGTTAATTAAAAGCTTAGAGTAAATTCCAGAACGTGTTGTCGCAACACAATAGGTAATACTTGGAATCAATATGATAACTTGAAGAATTAATATACTATAAAGTAATTTTTGGAATCTCTTAAAACAAAAATGAAGACAAATTGTAAACCATGAGAGATTCAAATGGCTTTTGAGAAGAAAAATATCCTACATGTAAAAAGAAAGAGTTACCATAATGGAACTGTAACAAGAAGGAAATAGGAAAACTTATACATTTAAAGTCAAATTATGAGACGAATTTCCACTGTAACTGTCGAAATTGAAGAACAAAAGAATCTTAAATTTAAAGAGATAAATTGATAGTCTCAGCAGAGTCGAGGGACTAAAACTAAATCAATACATGGGTGTAGTAAAAATCCTTTTAATAAATATTTTAATAGCGAATGGAAAACATTAAGTTCATAACCCTTGTGGGTAGTTGAAAACTAATAATAAAAGAAATGTTATAGAATTTATTATGGTTCCTTGGTAACTTGTAAATGGCCAAGGAAAGAAGAAAAACCAAGAAGCTATTAAAGGAACCAAATAATAGAGAAAACCGAAGGCTTTGAGAGAAAATTCACTTTCCTGTAACTTTTAGTGGACAGCTAGAATATTTGAGAATGGAAAAAAAGGAATATATATATATATATATATATATAAACACATATTGTTTTGAGTTCGGTGAATTCTTTAAAAAAAAATTTACTTGTTCAATTTTAGGAAGCATAATGAGTAAACGTTGTGTAAACTCTAGACATTAGGCGTGAACTAAGTGTCTACAACCCAGGTGATAAAACAAAAGCCATCGATAGATACTATATCCACCAAAATTATACTAACATCAGTCTTGACAGTAAAATAGTAACTACACCTATAAAACAGAAGGAAAAGTTGAAGTCGTAATGTCGAGCATGTGCATTTAAAAATTCTTACATGATGAAAATGTTGATGCATGCAGAAATTAAGCCTTTGTGCTCAACCAAACAAGATTCATTCACCTTTGAGTGAAAAATGGAGGAGGTAAGCCCTCGGATAATGCTGAGAGCACACATGTTGAGACATTCTGAGAAAATGGCGGAATGTCGTTGAAAATAAGGTTTAAAACACTAGTCGTAGAGCGGCATGACTAGAGAATGGTATTCGGAAGAATGAAGTGGAGAATGAAAAACGTTAAAATCATTAAACTCGTAACAAAACCCTTATAAAATAATGATCTTAGATTAACTGATAACCGATCTCAACCATATATCTGAGACAGCTAAATAAATTCACACAAAAGCAAACATAGAGAGAGAATTTAACGTGGTTCACCCAACCAACTTTGGGCTACATCCACCAAACAGAGGTATCGGCTTTCTTATTATTCAACAGGAGATAACAACAACAGATTTCTCACATCTACACTTCCTCTTCCTCACCCTTGTATATCTTTTTCCTCTATGGGCTTACAATTTATAGATGTAGAGAAAAAACTGAATAATAAATTCAATTCCATCCTATCACAACAAAATAGGATATAATATCTCCTCTTCAGGATTTGATGCCATTAGATTTGGAAAAAATCCTATTGTTAGCATTATCCATGAGATTTTAGCCAGCAAAATATCAACAATCTCCACCTTGACAACAATTAGCCTGATACCTTGTTCCTGTTATTATTTTCATTTTTTCTGCAAGCCAAGAGAAGCCAGACACCATCGTAGCTTCTCTAATAAAACTAGTTTCGTGAACATGTGTGCACATTTTTCCTTTGTATGCACTTTTTCAAGAGAGACTCCCCATTCAGTTATAACCTATCTTACAAAATGGTACTTTATAGGTATATGATTTGATTTACTATGATAGGCTGGACTTTTAGCCAAATGAATTGCACTTTGACTATCACAAAATAATTTTATGTTGTCTTGCAACCTACCAAACTCACCAAACAAACCTTTCAACCAAACTGCTTCTTTGCAAGCATGTGAACCAATATGTATTCTGCTTCAGTAGTGGATAAAGCAACAATGTTTTGTAGCTTTGACACCCAGCTAATAGCTCCACCTACAAGAGTAAAGACATATCCTGAAGTTGACCTTCTCTTATCCAAATCACCTGCAAAATCAGAATCAACATATCCGCAAACAAATTCACTACTTCTGTCATAAGTGATACAATAATCACTTGTGCCTCTGAAATACCGAAGCACCCATTTCACTCCTGCCTAGTGTTCTTTCCCTAGATTTGCCATATACCTACCGACAACCCCAACTGCATGTGAAATATCTGGTCATGTACAAACCATCGCATACATCAAAGTTCCTACTACATTAGCATATGGTATTCGAGACATATATTCCTTTTCTTCATTTGTATTAGGACATAAACTTGAAGAAATCTTAAAATGGGAAGCTAAAGGGACTGAAACTGGCTTCACATTATTCATACCAAACCTTAAGAGTATTTTCTCAATATACTTCTGTTGTGATAACCATAGCTTACCATTGCTCCTGTCTCTAAAAATCTCCATGCCCAAAATATGTCTTGCTGCTCCTAGATCTTTCATATCAAACGACCTAGCCATCTGAGCCTTTAACCTGTTGATCTCACTTATGTTTTTGCTTGTTAAAATCATATCGTCAACATATAATACTAAGATAATGAATATTTCATTACTTAATTTCTTAAAGTAAACACAATGATCATATTCACTTCTTATATAATTTTGGCTCATCATGAAAGAATCAAATTTCTTGTACCATTTTCTCAGTGACTGCTTCAGACCATACAATGATTTCTTGAGCCTGCAGACAAATTTCTTGTTGCGATTTTGAGCAAACCCTTCAGGTTGTTCCATATAAATATCTTCATCTAAATCTCCATGTAAGAATGCAGTCTTAACATCTAGTTGTTGTAGTTCTAAATCAAGTAAAGAAACTAATGCTAAGACAATCTGAATTGAAACAATTTTAACAACTGGTGAAAATATCTCATGAAAGTCAATTCCTGCTTCTGAGAAAAACCTTTCGCAACCAGCCTCGCTTTGTACCTATCTCCTTTATCATCAATGCCCCTTTTCAATTTGAAAATCCATTTACATTCTACAGTTTTTCTGTCTTTGGGAAGTTCTACGAGGTCCCATGTGGCATTCTTGTATAATTCCATCATTTCATCCTTCATAACTTCTTTCCACTTATCACTGTTAGAACCTTCTACAGCTTCCCTATAGCATAAAGGTTCATTATCATTAGTGGTTAAAGCAACTGAAGTAACATAATCATCATACCTTTTAGGAGGATGTCTTATTCTCGTGGACCTTCTTAAAGATGTTTCTAGTTCTTCCACAATTTGTTGATTATTTTCTGTAGGAACTTCTTCATGATCTTCATCTGAAACTTGTTCATCTTTACTATCATCAGTATTTGAACTGGTTTCAAACTGAATATGTTGAAACTTAGGAACATTTTCCTGTTTCAATTTAATATCTACATCTGGATTATCAAGTGAAGATTCATTGAATTTAACATCTCTGATAATGATGATCTTGTGAGTAGTAGGATCCCACAACCTGTGTCCCTTAATCCCATCACCATATCCAACAAATATATATCTTTTTGATTTAGGATCTAATTTAGAACGCTGATGTTTCAGAATTATAGCATATGCATCACAACCAAAAACTTTCAGTTTAGAATAATCACAAGGATGACCCTTCCATACCTCTTGAGGAATTTTGCATCCTATTGTAGTTGATGGTGATCGGTTTATAAAGTAGCAAGCCGTAGATATTGCTTTTGTCCATAATTCCTTCTGCAAATTGGTGTTACTCAACATACTTCTTGCTCTTTCTAAGCGAGTCATGTTCATGCGTTCAGCAACTCTATTTTGTTGAGGAGTATAAGCAGTAGTTCTATGTCTTTCAATCCTAACTTCCTTGCAATAATTATCAAATTCCTTTGAAGTAAACTCACCACCATTTTCAGTTGTTAAACATTTAACGGTTCTTCCAGTGATATTTTCAACTAATGCTCTAAACTGCTTGAAAACTGTGAATACATTAGACTTTATTTTTAACATGTAGACCCATACTTTTCTAGAGAAATCGCCTATAAAAGATACAAAATATGATGATCCTCCATATGAGGTTGTAGGAGATGGACCCCAAACGTCAGAATGGATATAATCAAGGATTCCTTTGCTAGTATGTTTTCCAGTTTTAAATTTATGCTTGCTTTGTTTCCCATAAATACAATACAAAATATGATGATCCTCCATATGAGGTTGTAGGAGATGGACCCCAAACGTCAGAATGGATATAATCAAGGATTCCTTTGCTAGTATGTTTTCCAGTTTTAAATTTATGCTTGCTTTGTTTCCCATAAATACAATGTTTGTAGAAATCTAACTTAGAAGATTTTAAACTAGGAAGTAATATACGATCAGACAAAAATTTTAATCCTCTTTCACTCATATGGCCCAACCGTTGATGCCATAGTCGAATAGAACCATTGTCGTTTTTAGATACAGTTGAAGCATGATTTGACTCTGTTCTTCCTTCTAACTAGAAAAGATTTCCAATCTTCTTTTCTTTCAGTACTAATAGGATTCCTTTGTAAATTTTCATTAATCCACCTTGAATAAAAGTTTTATATCCATTTGTGTCTAACACTCCTAGAGAAATAAGATTTTTTCTAAGTTCAGGCACATGTCTTACATCAGTTAAGATTTTCTTTGTCCCTTCAAACATTTTAATCTGGATGCTTCCAATTCCCACAACATTACATGAGACATCATTTCCCATGTAAACTACTCCATCATTAATTGACTTATAAGATTTAAACCACTCTTTATGAATGCACATGTGATTGGACGCACCAGAATCTAATAGCCAATGTTGATCATGATTTGAAAAATTAACTGATAAAACTCAATCATTTATACCTGAACCGGATGCTGAACCTGAACTTGTATCTATCGTGTTTGCTTCTTTATTTTTTTTTGAAGAGTCTCCTTTGGATTTTTGTTGTCTCTTCCAACATCCCTTCCTCAAATGTCTCGATTTTCCGCAAAACCAACATTTTAGCTTACTCTTCTTCCCTTTCAATTTTGATCAAGAGTTTTTTTTCTGACTGAAGCGTTTTTCTTTAGATCGACCTCTAACCATCATTTCTTATGATGTAGAGGTTTCTAAATTTGACCTTTTTCTAGTTTCTTCAGACAGCATAGCTCCAACAACATCATCAAATTCAAGTGTTTCTGATGAACTAAGACTTATAGAAGTAACAAAATGATCCCATGACTTAGGCAGAGAACATAATAAAGTTATAGTTTTATCTTCTAAATCAAATTTTACTTCTATGCTATCTAACTATGCCAAGAGAGTATTAAAAGTATTCAAATGATCAGTTATTGTTGTACCTTCCTTCATGTGCAAGTTGTACAACTGTATTTTCAGAAGAATCCTATTGGTTGAGGATTTAGTCATGTACAGTTTTTCTAGCTTTGTACATAGACCAGTGGTTGTTTTCTCTGACACGATTTTAAATGAAACATCATCTGCCAAACACAATCGTATGCTTCCCAGTGCTCTGTCATCGATGTCACTCCATTCGTCATCTGTCATGGCGAGAGGTTGTTTGGATTTTCCCAAAAGTGTCTTCACCTCACCTTTTTTTATGAGTAAATCGTGCATCTTGACTTTCCATATTTCGAAATTATTCCTCCCATTAAACTTCTTGATCTCAAACCGAGCACTTTGAGTTTTTTCCATTTTTAACAATAGAACAGCACCATACACAGTCAATCAAATGTAGAACCACCTAAGTGTACCAAATTTACACTTTTATAATAATTGATTTATTTAATCAAAACATTTTCAATTCTCAAATGTTCTCACTATTTGACTAAAAGTATAATATTTGAATATGGAAAAATAACTTTGCGCACAATTCAATAAGTTTCAAATAGAAGACCTGGCAAAAAAGCCTTCGAACAACACTAGATTAAATCTTTGAAAGGCATTCAACAGTGAACGCTGCTTAGACCTCCTCACTGCTACCATCGACGTCGAACTGTGTTCACGTGCTATGTTCAATGTATTATATGTTGACTCACATTACGTTGATGACTCGGCCCTCACATATATGAACTCGACCCTTAGATCAATGACAGATCTGGTCTCTTCCACCATCTCACAGCATAGTGGATAAACCCATGCGCTTTTGCTCTGACGAATAAATAACTCCTTGTACTATGAGACAGAATGGGAGACACTTTAATAAGAATGAACCACTCCACTGATACCAAAACCACTGGATCAAACAAATATTTCAAACGTAGATCAATCGCAAACGTAGATATGGTCTCTTCCCACAAACTTTATGACGCCATTTATGTCTCTAACCAAGCTTTCAAACCACAAACAATATCAACCACGTTGCTTTCGATGCGCACTCTGCAGGCAATCTATAGAGCCATGACCAGGGCACACCATGATGTTTCTCCTCATGATTTCTGACTTTCAATAGAACTGCAGATGCTCTTCAACGCAAAATGTAATACATGTTTAGTTTTCAATTCTTCCACTTAGACCGCACACATACACAAACACAGCTAGCTTCAACCAGAAGCTCTGATACCAATTGTTAGATTATGCGCAGCAGGCAGCTAAATAAATTCACACAAAAAAAAACATAGAGATAGAGAATTTAACATGGTTCACCCAACCAACTTTGGGCTACATCCACCAAATAAAGGTATCGGCTTTCTTATTATTCAACAGGAGATAACAATAGTAGATTTCTCACATCTGCACTTCCTCTTCCTCACCCTCATATATCTTTTTCCTCTATGGGCTTACAATTTATAGATGTAGAGAACAAACTGAATAATAAATTAAATCCCATCCTATCACAAGAAAAAAGGATATAATATCTCCTCTTCAAGATTTGATTCCATCAAATTTGGAACAAATCCTATTGTTGGCATTATCCATGAGATTTTAGCCAGAAAAATCTCAACAATATCTAGACCAGGACATATTAGTATATGTTGCACCAAGGAGAAGTTTCCCACCCAAATATAGAAGAATCTAGAATACCAGTTGTCTGTAGTGTCTAGGTTACAAATATGTCCAAAATATCCCACATGAAATAGTAATACAAAATAACAACGATGTATAAAACCACGACTATGGAAAATATAATCAGTAATTTACGGGAATGATGAAGAGAAATATGATAGATGTATGTCATAAACCACTCAAGCATCATGTGCACGATTGGATAACCATACGTAACATGGAACTCTTGTCATGTAGAAGTGACAATAATGGGTCATCGAATTGTCATATTTTTCCAACTTATTTTCCTATTTATTTCTTTTACTATTTTTAACCAATATGGCCATATATTATTATTGTAATAGCCCTAGTTCACTTACGTAATTCTTTTCCATTTTTCATTTTCTTAATCCAATTCCACTTATAATTTGACATTAATTTCCTACTTATTTTCCTATTTATTTCTTTTATTGTTTTTAACCAATATGCCCATATATTATTATTGTAATATCCTTGGTTCACTTACGTAAGTCTTTTTCAATTTGTCATTTTCTTAATCCAATTCTACTTATAATTTGACATTATAACTATTGTCTTGGGTTACTTTTATCATAAACCTAATCTATGGTTTTTTTTGGGTTCGAATGCTCTGTGGAAGCTTGTTGGTACGTGATTATATTTCAATTCCTCTATTGATTTGGATTAAAGGCTCTACAAGTTGTTTTTACAAAAATAGTTTTTTTAAGAAAGTGTTTTTTTTTCTAATCAGGAACATGCCTCTGTCAAAGAAACAAATCATTACTTGAAGATATTTGTGGAGCATCTAGATCATTTGGTTGAGATATTTTGTAACTTTATTTGTAATCAAAGGAAAATTTTATAGTTTCACCCCTTCTATGGAAATCATTGTGTAACTGGTAAGATATAATTTTATTTTAAAATCACATGAGAATATAAAGATTCTCATCATGATCTTCTCATTGTAATTAATATCTATAAAATAAAGGACTATTTTCCCACGAGGGCTCCAGAAACAGAAAATATGACCAAAAACCAAAACAACTTGAAGAAGATCTCATGATAAAATGTGTTCAAATGAACTGGGCATCATTTCTATTTATAACTTTGTGAGGGACCGCTTGGGGCTTTGACCAAATCAACATGTGGTTAGGCAGACCCATAAAATAATAAAATAATTCATAACTTAACTTCTGCTTAACCGATTGTGACGATCTATAGGTCGATTTTGATCCTCTCTAAAAGAGGAATGTAATTGACTTATTATCGCAAACATATGATCGATATAATGTGGAATTTGACCCTAGTTTCAAAAATTAACACTCCCTCTCAACTAAGAAGAATTCCACTTTGCAATCTCTTCTTGTAGATCTCTACATCAAGGTATCATCATACCTCAACTCCATCTGTTGAAACTTTCTCAAATCTAGAAGAAGAAGAATCATTGAGAAATAGCTCCCACCCACATCCAGCAACAAGATATCTCATCACACAAGTGAGCACATCTCTAACCCTAGAATCTCATCGGGGAGCTCAGTCTCAACCCAGAATCACAAAAGGGGACCAAATCTAAATCTAAACCCAATCTTGACTCTTACCGATCTTCCCATCAATGACTCTCATCAGTCATGTGGTAGAAAACCTGTATCATAATCAACTTGGGTTGTACACTCCAAGTACACTCTCAACTCGTTAGCCAAATGAGGAGCGATATTCCTGATAAGCCTTGCTTGTGGGTATGATGCCAAATAAGGTATACTCAGATAAACCAGATATGGGAGCAACATTCTCTAATGCTATCAAGATAGGGGAGCAGCATTTTCAACCCTGGGTAATAGATAGGAAAATTTCATATTTTCTAGAGATACCTCAACCCCAATATCCCTTCATCTCAATTCCTCACCTTGAGATCTCAAGCAGGGTAGGAAGAGCTTACTCAATGCCCTCAATCAACGCTACCCCTTATCTGAAGGGGCTACATCTATTAGTCAAAAATTTTCGTTGAAAACCAAGAAATTCCCTTTTATTAATGCCTTGGTGAGAATATGTGTTGTCTGATCATTAGTCACAATGTGTTGGAGTCTAACAGCTCCTATTTGCACCATGTCATGGATGAAGTGATATCAAATGTCGATATGCTTATAATTTTCATCAAATACAAGATTCTCTGCCAAACGAATCTCACTCTTGTTATCACAATATATCATTGTAGTATCTAACACTTGACTAAGGAGCTCACCAAAGAGCTTCCTTAACCCCACAGCTTACTGTGCTAGTACCAATGTACTTTTCTTCCGCGGCGCTTAATGCTATCGAATTTTTCTTCTTGCTCATACAAGATATAATGGTAGAACCAAGTCTAAAACAAAATCCAGATGTACTCTTTCTATCGGTGAAATTACCTGCCCAATCGGCATCAGTGTATCCATGAAGTTGGATATCTCCAGTAGAGTATCTCAAACCAAGTGTGATCGATCCATGTAAGTATCTCAATACATGCTTGGTTGTTATCCAATGTGCATGAATGGGCTCAGTGATTAAATAACTCAATGTGTTAACTACATAACATATATCTAGACGGTGTTCACAAGGAACATCAAAGCCCCAATCAATTGTTTATACTTGGGATGGATTCGCTAGATCAGGTCCAGTTGCTTTATCACACAAATTATTGAAGTTCATTTCCATCGGAGTTTCCATGGTTTTGCACTCAGTCATACCAAACCTTTCCAGTAGCTTTACCATGTACTTTCCCTATGAGAGAAATATCTCTCCAATATTTTGCCACACCTCAAGAGTCAAAGCCCAAAATGTAATGCATGAGACTGAGGTCTTTAATCTCGAATTTGGAGACTAGCTTCCTCCTGCATTCAATCATCAATGGTTCAGTTCATGTTAAGAATAAATCATCAACACATAGAACCATAATCATAAGCATACTATGAACAACCTTAAAGTAGAGGTTGGCATCAAAATTTCTTATCTTGAAACCTGGTTTCATTAGATAGATGTTAATGCAAGCATACCAAGCTCTAGGAGCTTGCTTCAATCTCTACAGTGCTTTCTTCAACCTACAAACATGTGTTGTGAAATATTCCACTTCAAATCCTTGTGTTTTTTCCACATAGACTTCTTCCTGTAACATACCATGGAGGAAGGTAGCCTTTACATCCATATGATGAAGTGTCCATCTTTGACTAGCAACAGAGGAAACTATTGAGCGGATAGTTATATATTGAGCCACAGGAGTGAATATATCATCATAATATTCTCCCTCTTTATGAGAGAAACCATGAGCTATGAGCCTCTATTTATACTTTTCGATGTTTCCATAGATTCCATGCTTGATTTTGAACAAACATTTCGAAGTCACAACAGACTAACCATGTGGTCTCGGCACAACATACCATACATCGTTTTTCATGATCGATTCATTTTATTCATCCATGGAATCCTTCCAGAATTATTCTTTGACTTCTTCTTCAAATGAGGATGGTTTGGCTTGTATCATGGTACTCATAGCTACAACATAACCCTTATACTTGCAAGGTTCCTTCCTTTCTCTAAATGATCAAAGAACATGAATACTCCTTTCGATGTCTTGCAGAATGTCATGAAGCCAAAGTGGCCTTTTCCTTGAAGGAGGATCACTAGGAGGTGGATCTAATGGATCCATAGGCTCTAGGGGTGTGTCATCATTATCTGACTCAGGCATAGAAGGGATATCTAGAATATCCTTTTCATGATCATATCCCTTGGGAGGCGGAGGGTGATCTCTTGCTTTACAAAGCGTTACATCTTCATCAAAGGTTATGCCTATGCTAATTTCAACCTTCCTCTGACCAATAATATAGATTATTTAAGCCTTAGAGTTTTCATAGTAACCCATAAATATACATTTTCTACCTATAGCTTCCAGCTTATTCCTTTTTCCCTTCGGCACATGAAAGAATACAGGGCATCCAAATATGCGAAGGTGACTGATGTATGGCTTGTTGTCTGTGAAGATTTATTTTGGAGTCTTATTCCTCAATTCTTGACGAGGTAATCCGTTCTAAACATATACAACAAAATTGGTTTCTTCAGCCCATAGAAAATTAGGTACCTTTTGATCATGAAGCATAGCACGAGCATCTTACAATTGACAAGTTCTTTCTTTCGCCGAGGCCATTATGTTCAGGTGTATAAGACACAATAGTTTCCTTCTTGATCCCTTATTTCTTGAAAAATTATATGAATTCTCTTGACATGTACTCTCCTCCATTTTTGGATCTGAACACTTTGATCCTTTTCCCGGTTTGATTCTCGATCAATTTTTTGTATTCCTGAATTTTTCGAAGGCTTCATCCTTGTGCTTAATGAAATATAACCATGTCTTTCTGGAGTAATCATCAATGAAGGTGATGTAATAGAGATGACCACCAATAGAGTGCATAGGCATTTGGCCACATATGTTTGAATGGATAAGATGGAGGATTTCAAAGGTCTAGTTCTTACTTGAGGGGAATGGTCCCCTCTTTTACTTTCCTCTTGCGCAACCCGAACAAATTCCTTCATGCTCATCTTCAACATCGGGAATACCTGATACCAGTCTTTTGAATTTAGAAAGAGCTTCATAGTGTAGATGAGTGAGCCTATGGTACCATAATTTCCTGAGATGATTGATGTTATGGTCCAATGCAAAAAATGTTCTTCATGTGACCTTTTATAGTGCCTCAGATCTCAGTCCTAATGTGAATTCATCTTTTATATGTGAATCAGCATAACATGTTAAGACTTTTCCATTCATAAAGGAAACCCTCATCCATTTATCCTCTAATGCAAATATAGATATCAAATTATTAATAAGTCTTGACACATACATGACATAATTTAACAATATTGATTCCGCAATGATTAACTGAAATTTAACTGACCTGAATCCTTTTACAGGATGATTAGAGTTATCTCCAAGAATTATCCTTAACTTAGTCTCCCATTCTACCAGATTAGAGAGGTCCTATTTTTAACCATAAAAGTGATGAGTGGCTCCACTTTCAACTAACCATATATCCCATGAATCCATTGGAGAAGAACTAGTAAGTGAATAAATGAGAACATATTCATTTGTATCCATAGTATTACTTTCATACCTAGAAGCTCTTGACCTCTTTTGAGATGGATGATATTCTTCAAGGTCACTTTATGAATCTCTTCTTCTCCTCTCATACTTTCTGTCATGGTTGTTCCTTTGATTTCATTTCCTTTGATTTCTTCTCGAGACAATCATGAGCATAATGAATTTTCTTGTGGCAGTTGTAGAATTTAATGTGAGAAAGTAATCGATCATTGCTTTCTTTTTATTTTTGATGAGAATATCTTCTAGATGAGCCTCCTTTTGATCTCTTTCTTTCTTATGGGAAACATATGCACCAGGATCTCCTTCTTCATGTTTCAGAATCCTCCCTCTTGCTATCATTTTGGATTCTTCCTTAGTCAGCTTCCCAACAATTTCATCAAATGATGGAAGAATGTTGATGTTGTTGATAGTAGTAATGAAGGTTTCCCAAACTAGAGGGATACTTCTAAGAGTCACGATAACCATCTCTTTGTCGGGCACATTCTCTCCAACCCTCTACAGTTGATCTCTAAGGCGAGAGATCCTCATGATGTAAGACTGAACAGTTTCACCTTTGTTCATAGTCACTTCCTTGAGTTGGTATTTCAATGTAATAATTGCACTCATATTGTTAACTTCATACATGTTAGATATATTATCATATGTATCTTTAGATTTCTTTAAATTCCCAACATAAGCAAGTAAGTGATCTTGTAACCCATAAACTAATATTTTATTTCCTTTGGGCTCACCTTTCTTGTACTCGTTCTTGATGATAGGGGAGGAATCTTCTAAAGGTTTGGGAATCTTTCCTTGAATGTATTCTAGCACATTGTTGTTGTCAGCAATGATCTCTATCTTACTTTCCATGCAGCAAAGTTTGGAGTGTCACTCAGATTCTCATGTTCCTTGAAGGTAGAGGAAGACATCTCGACCTTGGCTTGTAAATTTTCTTTCTGATAGACTTGTATATTTTCTCTCTGATAATTTGTGCTTCACTTCGTGTCTTCTCTTGGGATTTTCCTTTACCTCAGCTCTGGGACCATGTTAATTTTTCAAGATTGTTCTTTGTTGTATCATTTACTTAAGCCCAAATTATATTTTCATTAACAATGTATTCAGATCTATGCAATGTAAATAACCATAAAATTTAACTGAAGAAAGAAAAATGCATGCAATGACAGGGAATAAAATATCACAACCATGAGACACAGAGATTGATCTAAGACCAGGGAAAAACCACATTATGGGGGAAAACCTTTTGAATATTCTTCCTCAATAAATTTTCATCAAAATATTTCAGCATAGAGTACAATGAGACCAATACATATTTGTAGTGGAAAAAACTAGATCATATCTATATATATGCAAATCTACAATAGAAAAAACATGAATCCATTGTATCACAAATACCTAGTGATGTCAGCTCCCCAGTCCTAGATCTGGATCTAGAATACTATCAATGATTATTCTAATACGAATGTGGCTACAAGACGAATGAGTGATGATGTTGTGCAAGAAATTGACTATGAAACAAATCATATATTCTCAGTAACTCTCTAAGTCATGGCTTTAACTCGCTCAGCCCATATCTGAAGGGCTCTGAGCCACTACCTCATCATTCTGTGCCCACGGCTAAGGTTCTAAATACCCTAGAGCCCTAGTCGCACCCTGAAGTTATCCTGCCAGAGGCTTTACCATCTAATCCATAACCTCAACAAGCCTAGCCCGTAGCTTTACCTTATTTGATCCGCTACCTCAAACTTTTCTTCCTGCATCTCTAGCCCAATAGAGCCAGATATTATGTGTGCTTTTGACTATGATCCTGATATGTGGGACCCTCTCATGACATACTTGTGCGAGCCAAAAACAAAAAATATGACCAAAACCCAAAACAATATGAAGAGGATCTCATGAGAGAACGTGTGCAAATGAACTAGGGGTTGATTCTATTTATAAATTTGTGAGGGGCCGCTTAGGGCTTTGACAAAATCAACATGTGGTTAAGCTGACCCATAAAATAATAAAATAATTCATAAATTAAATTCCGCTTAACCGATTGGGACGATCTATGTGTCTATTCTGATCCTCTCGAAAAGAGGAATCTAATTAACTTATTATCTCGATCATTTGATTTTTCCAATGTGGAATTTGACCCTAGTTGCAAAAATGAACAAATCGTACCATAACATCAGATCCCTCTGCCAGGATTTTGAAGACAACAAATAATGGAGAAAATTATGCAAAAATTTGAAATTTATTAGAAATTTTTAAAAGTGGAATGATGGTTTCAATTTTTTCTCAGCTTGATATAATGCAGTAAAAACAGAAGAAAAAAAATTGAGCAATAAATGGCCATTTTCTACTCTTAGTGCAGGAAAAAACATCCTTTGAAGGAGTTTCGACTGAATAGCTTCACCACATGTGAACGAGATCATTCTACTAATAAATTTCCTTCTTGACATAGGTTGAAGGTGATTTATAAGGAAGTAGGAGAAACCTACTTTGTTGGAGTCAAGAATCCTTTGGAATATCGACTACCAGGTATGATGCAAGGCTCTCCTTCTCCTTTTGATTCTTGGTCTAATATATATAATGTTCAAAAACCACCTCAATAGTTTTAATATCTAAAAATTTCATGGCATAATTACAACCCTCATTATGCTCAAAATCCTATTCCTTAGCCTCAATGGAATGCTCCTGTAAGTCCTCAACCTTGGCGAGGATCTGATCTCCTAAAGGAGATTCCTCCTATGCAACAATCGCTCCAACTTCCTTCCAATGTGCCTGTGATTTTCCCTTATTTATGCCCTCATATTCCTGCACAAGCCAATCTTAATCCTAATAATAATGAAGCATAGTAGGTATAATCTTCAGTATTTCCTACTTACTAAATTTCACCTATTGATTGTAATGAAATCCAACTTCACTCGGGTAGGAAAGTAATCCTCACTCCTCCCCATGTTATAATATGAAATGAGGAAGGAACTCCATTAGGGGAATAATATGTGACTCAAGGTTCTATAGGGAAACAATAGGATTTAAAAGTTCAAGATGTCTAAAGTGTTTACACCATGGATGTGACTGTATCAGTTATTAATGCCCCTGTAAAATCCAACATTGCTCCTGTAACAACAAAAGTCATTGTAACAATAAATGTTTCTCATGTTGTGAAACCTATAATAACTACTATAAAAGAGACTTCTTTGAGTCCACCTTGTCCAAAAATATTGAATGAGGCTAAAAATGTGCTCCAATTTGAGTCCAACCTTTTAACAGAGTTGAAAAATTTGCATGTTTGACTTCCTTTGTTTCAAGAGATTCAGCATGTCCCTATTTATGCTAAGATAGTTAAAGAGTTGTGTATTAAAAATACAGGTAGGAAACCTCGATACCCTCCTACTGGGAACCCTGGGAACCCCACTATAACTATAACTATTGGTGTAATGATTCTCCCTAATACCCTAATTGATTTAGGATTCGTCATAAATATAATGACTAAGGAAACAATGGGACTACTTGGTCTAACTAATTTGATACCAAATCATACCATTTTAGAATTGGTTGATAGGTCTAATATCTGACCATAAGGGATATTAGAAGATTTTATCATTGTAGTTGACTCTTGGAAATACCCAATTGACTTCATGGTGCTTCAACTTAAAATATGCTTAGGTCGACTCCCCTTCATATTAGAGAGAGCATGGTAGGAAATTTTTTACGCTTATATAGGATGTAGATTTGGGTGTATTACTATTTCAGATGAATATACCACCAAGAATCTTGTCCTATATCCTCCTGCTAAACAAATTGTTAAAAATAAAAACCATTTGGAATCAGAATTTTAATTGGAAGAAATGAATACTCGTCTCGTACCCACTATCAATAAAGCTTTACAATTTAAAATTGAAAATCAATATGATTTCATCAATCATTTTATCAGTGACCTGTCTGTTGTTACATCTTATACATCCCAGTTATTAAAAAATGCAATAAATGAATCTGAAAAGGAGGAGCCTCTTAATGAAACTATTACACATGATGTACCTACTACCTTCGACCTTAAAAGTGTACCAATAGAAATCAAGCTTGGAAAAACCCTTAACATCAATCCTAATTTATCTATTGAACAGAAACAAAACAAAAAAAAACAAAACAAAAAAAACTAGTTTTGTTACTCAGGAAATATAAGGAAGCCTTTTCTTGGGGTTATAGAGACATGAAGGGAATCCATCCTACATAATGTACACATAATATTTATTTAAAGAAATCATCACGACTTGTCAAGAAACCTCAGATAATAATGAATTCAACTTTGAATGGTGTTGTGAAAGAAGAACTCCAAAAAAAAATAGATCTGGGTTCCATCCATCCTATTTCAGACAATCATTGGGTATCTCCACTAATTTTTGTACCTAAGAAAATTTGGAAGTGGATAACTTGTGTATATTATAGGGATTTGAATAAAGCCACTCAAAAGGACCATTTTTCATTACATTTTATTTATCAAGTCCTAGATACCTCATTTGGAAATATATATATATATATATATTCTTGATGGGCTTAGTGGTTACAATCAAATTCAAATTTCCCCTAAAGATCATGATAAAAATAAATTTCCTTTCCCTTGGGGTACTATTTTCATTGTGACAATGACTCTCCAAATGTTTTCCTAAGTCAATTTTGGAGCCTACGTAAATTGTCGTTTCAATCCCCTTATTGTCGTCACGTTGTTTGATTTTCTATTTTTGTATTTTCTCCTAGTGTCGCATCCTCCTAAGTCAATGTTTCCTAAGTGTCATCAATTAACCCTTAGAAGTGCCTGAGTCATCTAAACCATGGTTAGGTGAAATCATGACTTTCATTGACTTGGAAACATTCCATTTCACAATGCAGACACTCAAAAAACACTCAAAGAACATAAAAATAAAACAAAGGAAAGAAAATAACCTTTAAAGGAAAAAGTGCACTCCAATTTGGTGAGGACATGTGTTTGAGTTGAGTGCACTCCTTCAGGCTAAAGAAGTGCGCCCTCCTTGAGTGCACTCCTTCATATTAAAGGCACATGCACTCTTCCTCGGTGCATGCATGAGCCTCTTGGTTGCATGTGGGTGCACTCCTAGAAAATAGGACCCCACTTAACTTCCCTTAACTAATCCTTTCACTCATCGAAAAGTGGAAATCATGCATGAATTGATTTTGCATGTAAAATCTTTTATATCAACCCAATTAACCATTCATTTGCATAATCATTCTCATTTCATTTGAGTGCACGATTGTGGCTCAATAAACTCTTCATCAGCCAACGTTACAAGTAAGTTTTTCATGTCAAATATTTTCATTTCCTTTCCTGATTTCATTGTATTTCTTTATTTTCTTATTCTCATTTCTATGTTTTTCAATTGGTTTGTTGGTGTTTTTGTTCAATCATCATTCTACAAGTGTTAATCTATTGTCGCATTCTGAAACTCTTCACTTTCCTCAACCTTCCATATTCCACTGTGAATGTGACAACATCTATATAAGCTTGCAGATCCTTCTCCTCGTTCATATCATGAAATATTGTTGTAGAAATTTGTTTTGAGCTTTCAACAGGGAGATCGCACTTCTAGAACTCGAAGCTCAATCAATATTGAAAATTACACCTAGAATTACCAATTTTTCCTCTTGAGCACACTTTTTCATCAAGAAAAACTGCACCCTCCCTTGAGTGCATGAGTGCACCATGAAGACATGAATGAATTTCCTTTGTAACTTCAGAATGTGACAGTGTGCCCTATTTTCCTTTGAGCGTGTGATCACACTGTGAATGCATGAAGGCTTGACAACACATTGCTTCATCTCTTCGGAGTGTGTCAGTGCGCCCTCTCGGTCTTCTTGAGAATATGAGAGCATTGTAAAACCCTGAAGACATATTAACTCACCCCTTGGACCCTCAAGGGTGAACAAGTGCGCCCTTGATGATTTTCTTCTCTTTCCTGAATGCATGAGTACACTATAAAGCCCTAAATGAAACTTGACACTCTTTCATGCTTTGAAAGTGTACCCTCCTAGTTTTCATGTCTATTTTCTCTTGTATGCAAGTCATTTTGTACTTTCACTAATATATTTTCATGTTCAGTTACATGTGATGACTCTTTGCATGTGATTTACAAGTATTTTTGCATATTTAGGTTGTTTTAATATAATATTTTCATTATGACTGTGTTTCCACAAACAGGTGTTTGAGCTACAAGTATTGTCACCCAATCATAATTTATTAGAGACATGTCTCTTCGTAAAGTGGCATCCAAAGAAGTCTCATAAGAAAGCACTGAGGAACCTGTTGAAGTTACCAAGCCAACCATTCCCATTTATGTAGACAAGCAATAATTTATTCATAAGTCTACTAATCTCACTTAATGAAGAATATATAACACATTCATGCATAAAATCTTTTCTGAGAACAGGGAGGACTTGCAATCATACATCAACATCAATAAGTATAGGATGCATAGGATTGCATGCATATTCCCCATCATCCCATTTGCATATGTGATTGAGTGGATTATCACACTGATGGGTGACTCTCATTTGGTGCTTCGTAGTGAGAGTGGTGATCAGCTCTCCACTTATTATGGAGACAACACACAGACATAATACAAGATGCTTTGTCCCAAAGAATATTAAAATTATAACTTCTACATGAGATGGGCCTACCTCAACACAAGTGACATTATCAAATCATGGTGTTGATATCCTGCTAAGTTTCATCATCTCCCATCTGCAATCTCTCTGATTAAGATTCTCATACATGTATATCAATATTTGATAGCCATATGTTGTTGGTTGCATGGGTGAAAGAACATTGAGGTGTTTGAGGAAAATCGTATATATATGTTCCATATTGTGGTAACCCATGGTAAAGCTTTGAATTGGGCAGATATATTTTCATTCAAGTCACAATGTCATGTGGGGCATGAAAAATCATATTTGAGGGCGAACCAGGCACCTGAATTCTATATGTCTGCATTTCTACTAGATGGGATTTATGCACAATAAACTTTCCTAGCACTATACTAGAACTCGACCCTTGAGAACATGTTCCGAGTTTACTTCCACTGCAAATTATTATCATAATCAAGCTTTAGATTCAAATAAGAAATATTCGACGAGAACTTCTTTTCAATTATCTTCCAAATGATATTTGAGATTGATCCTCCTTACATGACTGATTAGGTGAAGGAGTCACTCTGAGATATCTTGGATTGGTTTGTAACTCTTGAGTGTACATACATTAGATGTTTTGGTTGTCATATATCCCCTCATGTCATGCCATGATATGTGACCAATAAGGTGGTCATGCAGGAAGTAGTAAATCAGATGGACAAGGTATTTCTAGGATTTCTTTATGGGATGAAGAAAGCCCCTTGGAAAATCTTCCCATTGAGGATCATATTATATGCTTTGAAGAGCCACAAGGTGACAGTAGCAGAGATATAGGATTTGGATCGCCTGTAATTCACAACTAAATACTTCCATGGATATGATCCCGGGAGAGTATGCCAAAAACATTGTGAAAGAATTAGTTTCAATATGGGGTACTCATAAATTTTCACAACATAAGATGAGAGGTAAAGAACAGGTACAATGAAAACATGAGGCACATCCATGTATGGAGAACAGTTCACCCCAAGATCCACCAGCTCAATAATTTCAGGTGTAGGAGGTAGAATAGATAACCCCTTAGGTAAGGAAAGTATTTCCTAAGAAGAGGATCAGATATGATTCGACAAAAAAAGTAGTAGGAAGTGGAAATTTTTTCCTTTAAATACATTATTTATTCAAGAGAAAGAGGATAGGAGAGAAACAAAAGAAGAGGAGAAGAGGAAGCAAGATGAGTTACTGGAGAAGCAACAAGAAGAAGAGAAGGAGATGAAAAGAATAGAGGAGTAAAAACAAAGGTATTCCTAGGAGGAAGAAGTAGCACAGAGACTGGAAGAAGAGAATTGAACTCAGGAGATAGAAGAAGAAGAGTTGGAGGAATAGTATACCATCTCCATGGATCATGAAACATGTACTCCAGAAGAACCTCCCCTCACATTTGGTCATCATCCATTTGGAGAAATCAAAATCAAACCTCCGCCCACATAAAGAGTCGTGGATGTGTGCAGTGTAAGGTTTGATCATCTTAAGAAGAGGATTGTGTAGTAGATGTATAATTACTTCCCCAAGGATCCTCAAAAACCATTCTCAGTTTCTACAGGGAAGGTGATAACTATGAAAACCAAAAGGTGTCCTAGAGATATTATGGCAGAAAAAGTGGATCCTCTTATTAGCATTCAAAAGAAAGCACAGGAAGTAAGTGAAACTCCTAAAGGTATCAAAAATAGTAGTCGGCCACATTTAAGAGTGGGTTTCCAAGTATATATATGCTCCTCAACATTTATAAAAGAAAGACATGATTTCCACCGAGATAGATAGGATTCAACTAAGACTCCACCATCAAAAATACATGCATCTTGGAGAACATTTTATTAGTACTATTGTTGCATATATTCAACTACACAATGGTTTTGAGTCTCTAACATAGAAGAATGGGATTTCATTGATAGGGACACTTGAGGCAATCATAGGCAAAGGGATCATCTTTCAAGAGATCAGGAAATACATTGAGTGGATCAAACAAGAAACACAATAGTAGGGCTTGGAAGTTACCAAAGACATTATTATGTAGTGCGACATTGCACCAGTCAAATCTCATATGAAACTTTCATGGCTATGGAATAATGTATAGTAAAACTCCAAGAACATATTGATGGAGGAACTGGAGGTGAATATGTGTTACATAGTGGACTTTCCAGTTAGGGTCAAATCCATCTCAATGGATTTCAGGGTGATGAGCTCCATCATTAGACATATTTGGAGGGGTTAATAGTCACCTTTTTTCCTTCTTTGATCTCTTTTTCTTGCATTTTTATTATTATTTGGTTTTATGATGCTAGTATAGGTGGTGATTTAGGCTAACATTCTCTAAGTGCCTAATATAAGTTTGAGTGTAGAAAATTAGGAATTATTAATCATTTTTATAAGGATTTTATCATAAAGACTCGCAAGGGACATCAAAGAGGAATTATAGAAGGATTTTCCACCCTCCAAGGCAGCCGAAGAATCCCAAATATTCTCTCCAGCAATTCAAATTCCAAAATCAACCAAAGGATCCCCAAGGATTCTCTCCAGAAATTTGAATTCCAAAGGCAACCAAGAAACTCAAAGAAGAGTGCACCTAATCCTTGTTCACTAGGATTCAAGTAGACTCAATCACCATTTTCTAGGGAGTTGTTGGTAGCTACCCTGTAGAATAAATAGAGTTGAGCTAGAGCTAGGAATATTCTAGTCTAGTCTCGATTCCATTTAGAAATATTGTTGTGAGCTATTGAGATTTTTGTTTGATTCAGGGATCAAACTTTCAGAGATGTTTGCATTTATTCTTTGATGAAATGAGCAGACTAATTTTTTTTTATTGATTTAAGTTTCATAGATCTAGGCTCATGAGTTAGGGCCAAATCCATGTGCCTCAACCTCTCTGTTTTATTGTTTATTCTCTTTCGGTCATTTCATTAGCTCCACTTATGATAATTTCATTTATGCTTCAAGTTTTTGCTTAGTCTTTGCTTTCAGTTTTTTTTGTAGTTTTCCATTTGCTTGTGAGCAGTAGGATAGAGGAAAAAATCCAAAAGATATGGTCAAGCCTCCCCCTCTCATCTCTGTCAATAGAGTTCAAGCAAGGTAGACCTTCACACAAGCCAAAAATTGCTTTCTATTTGAATTTAGGGAAGAAACTACATTACCAGGTTCGATTCTCTCTTTCACTGTTGTTATCACACATTTTTGTCATCTTTCTGTGCATGAATCCACGGGTGTGTTACACTTCTGAGAAGGTTTATTGCGCTTCCCTTCTCTCCTATTTTCCGCTCATTTTCAACTACTGCACCCACCATTTTACCTAAACGCAGTCAAGCCCTTCAAGCCGCCTTATTCCTTTGTTTTCTTCATTCACGGTTACCTTACCTTTTTTAACGTAAAACACTCCCAAACACTTGAAAAAACATCAAAGTTCGACATCCGCCTTTTCTCCTCAAAACCCTCACTACCGTACATCGCAAATCACAACCTGTAATTCTTTCCCTCTTATTTTAACACTTACCGCCTGGTTCTACCGATTGCAATATTGCGATCTCGCATATCGCAGATCGCGCCTTTTCCCTTTTTCTGTCAAGACTTATCACAAACACAATCGCATTTCCTTTTTGCGCAACTACAGATCACAACTTTTACCTTTTCTCCTTAACACTTACCGCTTTCAAACGTCGATGTGATATTGTCGTCGCATCGCAGATTGCTCATCGCAACCTTTTTGTTTTTTCTTTAACACTTACTGCTCCAACTTTGTAATATT
Organism: Pinus albicaulis; assembly: GCA_034641835.2. NCBI lineage: Eukaryota > Viridiplantae > Streptophyta > Pinopsida > Pinales > Pinaceae > Pinus > Pinus albicaulis. The sequence continues at coordinate 979,924,455 of CM076579.1, read as the reverse complement.
GCGATTGCAATATCGATCCAACCTCCACTTCACGACTCCGCATCGCACTTCGCAAGACTTTCCTCATCGCACTTCGCATCATTTAGCTTGTTCCATTCACACTCACTACTCCAACTGTCGATCGCTATATTGTGAAATCGTAAATCGCACCGTTTACCTTTTTCACATAACACTTACCGCTCATTCTGTTGATGCGATAACTCCAGCACGTCACACATTGTACTTCACACTTCACACATCTTAGTTCGCTCCTGTTAATCTTTACCACTATCCCTTTAAAAATGCGATATTTTGATTGCAACATTTCATATCGCAACTTTCGCCTCCATCGCATCTCCGCCATTGCATATTTCCATTCATTTCCACTCCAAAGCCATTTCTACCATATTATAAGCTTTTATAAGCTTTTAACCCCCGATTTCCATTTCTAAGCCTTGTTTCATGCGCTAAGCCCTCAATTCACCACTTTAGCCCTTTCCTTCCCTCCAAACTGCAAATCAACCCCTTTTCAAGTAGAATTAATTCATGAATAGTTTAGTTGCATGGATAGAGGCGTGTTAGATAGAAAATAGGATAAATAGAGTGCATTTAGTTAATTTTCCAAGTTAAGTGTGGTTTAGAATTAGTTTCCTTTCTGCCATTTATTTTTAGCAAGCTAAATTAGTTCCCTTCATGTCCTTTCCTTTCTGCAAATTAAATTATTTTCATTCTTGTCATTTATTTTTAGCAATTTAGTTTAGTTTCCTTCCTATCATTTCCTTTCAGAAATTTACTTTTCAGTTCTTATCATAGTTTAATAAATAGCACCCTTTTGTAAAGAAGAAGAGGATGACATGAACAGAGTGCATCTGCTCTGTATATAGCACTGTCACCTCCAATTTTGTACGAACCTCAAGTTGATAAAGTAAAGTAGGGAAGCCCCTGGGAATTGCAGCACTCTTGGTGCAATACCAGGTCTCACCATAGGGTATGGCACACTTACATTAAAAATGGGCTCCATGAGGAATAAAATGACTTATAAATTTGATGAGTATTTCTCACATTATAAATTTTGTCTTATATAGCCACCATCTCATGTGTAATTTGTCTTATGTAATAAATGGAATGTAATGAGGTTCAAGGGACACATGTGGGATGTGAAAATCCACAAATGGAATTTAATAAGTCATGTATATAATATGAACAGTCATATAAGTTCAAGATTCATGAGGAAGCTCAAAGGTCATTGTTATTTGTTATAAATAGCTCCTCATAACTCAAGCAAAGGGCTTGGATTCTATAGGTCTTTCATTGGATTCTCTTGTAGTACATAGGATATATATCATTCTTTGGAGAAGCAAGTTGTGGCTTCATGTTACACTCCTAGATATAGTGTTTCATCTATGTAATAGTGTACCTTGGATATTTCATTCTTAATCAGAATCTCATTGAGCCAACACTTCTTCATACATCTATCATAGGTATAGGAGGACTATTCTTGTTATCTTTATGGTATTTGTTTCTTTAATCACATACTAATTTTATGAACTAATTTTTTGTATATATATGGTTATTATTGAATGAGTGATTATGCTTTAATGATTGTTGCTTATTATGTGGACTAATCTGCAAGTAATCAACAAGTGTTTCTCTTCCTTCTCGGGTCCCCCTTTAGGATACTACTATAACTATTATAACCGGTGGCTAATTTTCCTTACCAGCCATGGTGGTATCCCTCGTACACCTTATATTGGGTGTCTCACAAAGCTCACATTATTGCTACCCCAAAGAGGTGTTGCATTTTCTTTTGTGTAATCGTAACCAGGTCATATCTTTAAAACATTTCCAACATTGGTCAGATCGTATGAATAGATGGGACTCCTACACCAAATAGTGTGAGGTATAATTTGGACTTTACATTAGGGATATACCTTACAATGTTGGTGGAATCCAGCACCATCAAAGGGTACTTATGCTTATAAATTTTTACCTTTTGGATTATGTAATGCACCATCAACCTTTCATAGGGAGGTATTTGGAATTTTTGTTTACATGGTTAGTGATTGTCTAGAAATTCTTATGGATGATTTCACACATTTTGGGAGTGATTTTGATAAAGATTAGAAAATACTTGAAAATTTACTTAAGTGTTGCATTCAAACCCACCTCTGTCTCAACACTGAAAAATTCCATTTGATGATGACCAAGGGTATTGTTCTAGGACATTACCTTTCTGTTGTAGGTATTGAAGTGGGTCTAGAAAATATAGTGGTAATTTTAAGGGTTCCCACTCATAAAACACAAAGAGGTATGTATTTTCCTAGGAAAATTAGGGTATTATAGACTATTTATAGAAAAAATTTCTAAAATTTCATTTCCATTATTTTCCCTGCTAGAAAAAGATAAATATTTTGAGTGGACTGATAAGTGTGAAAGTTATTTTGATGGATTGAATAAATGTGTAATAGGAGTTATGTTTTTTAGAGGATAAATATTCTACTGATGCCTTTGATACATCCATTGATGTTGTGTGTGGTCAGCAAGAAGGAAACAAACCATATGCCATGTATCAGATCAGTAATAATTTATCTCCTGTAGAGGTAAAATATATTGTTACATAGAAATAATTTATTTTTATTGTACATGTTATTAATAAATTTAGGCACTATATCACTGGTTAGAAAACTTGTGTTCATACAGACCATTTAACTATTAGGTTCTTAAAGAAAAAACATGTTACAAATGATGGGGTTACTAGGTGGTTTTTTTTACTCCAAGAGTTTGATATTACTATTATAGATAAGTTTGGAAAAGATAATGTTGTTGTAGATTTTATTCATAGATTAACTAATTTTATTGATGATCTTCCTATTAAGGATTTTTTTCCAGATGAATAACAATTTGTAGTATCCACTTATTGATCCTGGTATATGTAGATATTGCTAATTATGTTGTTGTAGGGAAGTTGCCTCAACACCTTTCCCCTAGAGAAAAGAAGAAAATTATACAACAAAGTGTCGAGTATTTTTGGATGGACGAAAAACTCTCTCTCATATATTTTGATCAGAAAATTATGTGTGTGAGGGAGGATGATATCCTTGAGATCCTCAAGGCCTGTCATGATGGACCTTGTGGAGGGAATTTTGTAGATAGGAGGATAGGTCATAAGTTGTTGCAGATGGGCTATTATTGTCCCACCATATTCTAAGATGCAAGAAGGTATGGTCAGGATTGTGACATCTATCAAAGGATGGGTCAGCCAATACAATTGGATGATATTTCATTAAATCCCTAGGTGGTACTAGAACATTTTGAGAGATGGGCATTAGATATTTTGGAACCAATTAATCCCCCATATTAGTAGAAGGTTTACATCCTTTTATGTATAAATTATGTGATCAAGTGGGTGGAAGCTAGAGCACTTACGAGGGAAAATGATCTTGTTGTTGTATATTTTCTATATGAATAAGTATTTTCTTCGTATGGAGTTCCTAGAGAAATGGTAACAGATGGAGGAGTGTAGCTCACCTCTCAGCTAATATAGGATCTTGTCAAGAAATATGGAGTCCATCATATATTTAACTCACCTTATGATCCTCAAACAAATTTACATGTGGAGAGTATCAATAGATTACTTGAAGCTATTCTTACAAAAAATTTGGTAGGACATAGGAAATATTGGGTGGAGAGACTTCCTAAGGTATTATGGGCTTACAGGACTACTTGGAGGAATACCATTGGCTTTTCTCCTTATGAAATAGTTTTTGGTAAGAATCCGATCTTCCCCATTAAGTTTGAGATTAAAACATTAAGGACTGCCATGGAAGTGGACTTAAATTTAAATACATCTTTAATATCATAGGCTGAAATAGCTAATGAGTTCGATGAAAAATGCCTATTTTTTGTAACAGACATCATTCAACAACAATGAGCTAGGTGGCATGAGAGGTTTATTAAAAAGAATTTGTTTCAGAAGGGTGATTAGGCTTTACTTTGAAAAGCGGGATGACTGAGTTATTTTAAGAAATTATAAGGTTTTAGTGAATTAGTCACTTTATAATTTTCCCAAGCCCTAACTGAACACCATTATGTAGTCAAGGACTTCAAAATTGTTGTTACAAAAGAAGTTATTTGAAAATTGATGGGGTTGCCTAGGACAGGAGAATGATGGTTCTCAAGGAAAGTATCCAATCTTGAAGCCGAGGCTATATTTTTATAGGAAGGAGAATAATTGAAGCCCAAGGGTAGGGGTTTCTATACAAAATCTCTTCCCCACCCTTGGGATGATGCACCCCTCTTCATATAAAAATTCATTACCTGCAAAGGTCATTTTGGGATTATTTGCAATTATGACTTCCAATTTTTGGCACGCCTAAGGATGAGGCAGTTGATTAATCTACCATATTTCTTTTTGAATTCATTAAAACACATGGTAGAGGCTGTGAAAGGGGAGAAACATCCATAAACTTACCTCACCAACCATGTGCTCATTAAATTGATCATCATGCATTCACTGTAAATACAAGGAAGCTTGTGGCATGGTTTGATAATGAAACCCTTTGTTATTGCGAGTGAGGAGCATGAAGAGAGTGTTGAAACAGTACTTAGAATTGAAGCAATTCCTAGTGATGAAACAAAACCTAGAACTAAGACAACACCCTTTGTTGAAATTTCTACATATTCTAGGAGAAAGATAACCTCAGCCTCTAAATGTAGCATGGAAGATACACCTCTTAGGACTGGTTGTCGAAACCCTGAAATATGGAGTTCCATCAAAACGGCTCCTATCTCATCTTCAAAAATTAAAAACACATGTGTATATAATAACTTGAGGAGGTGTCTAGTGAGTCATAAAAGGAAAATCAAGGTGGGTGCTCGATTTAAGAGGAAGTGTTGGCCAAAGAATTTTTTGGAAAATAAGTTGTGCTTGAAACTAGAGCCAACGAAGTAAATACCACTAAAGGGACTGGGAGAATTTTAGAAAAGGTAAAGGTGAAAAATATGAAATTGAGAAATCCAATTGGTGGGAGAACCCCCAAGAAGAAAGTGTCAGTAGTTGTTACACAAAAAGAGATAGAAACCAATTGCTACAACTGAGGAGGAATGTGTTGATACAACTGGACCTGGTGGGCTTGAGGAACAATAGGGTAAGCAAAGGCACAAGAAGTCTATAGAAGAAGGCCCTCTACATCTGAAATCTCGGTCATCACACCAGATCTTGAACAATAACCAAAGAAATAACAGGATACATATGAACTAGTAACGGAAAAGAAGACACAAGAACAAGAGGTTGTTACTTCACCCGATAAGATAGAAATTGACCCTCGTTCAAATTAAAAACCTAAGAAAGGAAAATGAGGAGTTAAAGAAAAAAATCTCCTTGTTTAAAGAACATCCCCATTTCAAGAGGGAAATGGATAATATTGTTGGTAGAGGCTATAAAATAACATCATCTACTTTCACAAAGAAACTTTGTAAGGTTTGGTAACAAATTCTTGATGAAACTGAAATCATGGAAATTGTTATTGTTTAAGTATGAGTGAAAGTAAGGTAAAAGGATGAATAATTTTTACCTCCTATTCGAAAATAACCTACTGATGATGTTTTTGCTACACAAGAACCAACAGTATAAGTAGAGAAGGAAGAAGAAATACAGTCCACTACCCCACAAGAACCTGTTTACAATCTTATTGTTACATAAGAACTAGCATATGAAACAGAGTGAACTAAAAATAAAAATATTTTTATTCCACAAGAACCAATTGATGATGTTTTTCTTACAAATAATGAGGATTTGAGATATGTAGAGGAGAAAAGTGATCAAAAAGAGGATTTTGAAACAACATCTGAAACAAGTTACTTTAAATCTGAAGATTTAATTAGGGTAGTAGAGAAGTGGGAGAAATTAGAAATATTTCCTAAAGATGAATTCAAATCCCTAACTAAGCACAAGGAAATGGTCAACAAGTTCAAGAGGGAATGGGATGAAAAATTAAGAGTTGAATATTTTGTAAAAATTCAGAAGGAGAGGAATCGAGCAGTAAAGCAGGTAAATTAATTGCAAGGAGAAGTCGATTGTTACAACAAGAAAAGGAGCTCATCTGCGAGCTCATTAATGTTTTATTGTGTGGTAGGCTTCCTTCTCCTTCTTACATTTTATATCTACAAGAGAAACATTACCTCTTACAATTAACAACCCTTAAGGAAAATTGACATACAAAATCAAGTAGATACAAGACTTCTTGGAAACATTCCAATGTGTTGATTTCTCAGAAGAACATTTGTCATGCGAGCTATATTTGCATGATCTCACTTGTTTTGGAGAGAAATCATTTAATTTGACACCCTATGTGGGTGATGAATAACTCAGGGCCTTTCTTTCTTTTATGCAAAATCAAATAGGTTGGAAATTTTCCCATGATACTCTAACAACTAGTGAGGGATGGTTAAAATAGTAGATTAGAGGAGAACCTTTTTCAGTTGAAATTGTTATACATAAATATAATAAATTATGGAAGTTTCCAACCACTAAGACACTAGTAATGGATCATAGAGAATCAGATCTATGAAAATGTTAGAGAAATATACAAGGGATGAGAATTTCTACCTTGGAGGGAAGTAAGTTGGGATGGGATTTGTCTCGACGAGAATTGGAGGAGGAGGATCCTTAATGTTATCATAAAATTGAGCAAGCACTTTCCATATTTCAACAGTATGTTGATTGTATTAAGAGGAGTGGTGCAGGTTGGATAGGACTTAGATTTAAGTTCCCTCTTGTTTGGTTTCTCACCTATCAGTATCAGCATTTGTACCATATTATTGATAAGCTTTGGGAGGAAGATTTGGTCACTTCTCAAGGATACAGGGCCAGAGGTGAAGATATGGAAATAACTTACAACCTTACACAACTTCACTCTCAGCATGTCAGGGATTAGTGACATGAGTCTGCATGGGGGCATGATGAATCTTAAGCTAGGGGGATATTTTGGGTCAAAGAATCATCATTTTTTACCTACTTATTTTCCTATTTATTTTACTCTTTCACCAATGAGACCATATCTTATTACTGTAACAACCCTTGTTTTCTTAAGTATGTTCTTCTTCACTTGTTACTTTCTTAATCCAATTCTACTTATAATTTGACATTAGAACTATTGTCTTGGGCTACTTTTTATCATAAAACTAATCCATGGGTTGTTTCAAGTTTGAATGGTGTATCGAATATTGTTGTTATGAGATTACATTTCAATTCCTCTACCGATTTGGATTAAAGTATCCATGAGTTGTTGATGTTACACAAATAGTTTTTTTAAGCATGTGTTGTTTTTCCTAATTAGGAACATGTCTAGGTAAAAGAAACAACTCATTACTCGAAGACATTTGTGAAGCATCCAGATTATTTGGTTGAGATGTTTTGTTATAGTTTAACCCTTTCCATTGAAATCACTGTGTAACTATTAAGATATATTTTTATTTTAAGATCTCATGAGAATATAAATATTCTCCAATTATGATATTCTCATTGTAGTTAAGATCTATAAAAGAAATAATGGTTTACCTATAAGAGCTAGCTAGTTATAAAGAGAGAATATCAAAGAATAAGACTGGAAGGGGGAAACACCAAAGCTTTGTAATACTCATACTTTTATTATTTTAAAATTTCAACTTTGTGGTTCAATAATTTCTTCTAAGTAGCTCGTGTGTTTTTTATTGCACAACACCCTACTGAGGAGGAAGGGCCCTCCTTCCTAGCAGGGATCACTAGTTAGTTAGATTAAAATACTTAATTTCATAATTTCTTCTCAGTTATGTGATTGATGTTATTGTTTCCTTTACAATTGATTCTGTGTGTAATTTAATTTATTGCAGTAAGATTTGGATGATGTGATAGCTTGAGTCCTAGATTGATCCCTCATATTAGTGTGGCAATGAATTATTTTCTTTATTGTTATAGTTTGGATTGTACTCTCCTTTATGTGTGCAAAATGAATGAGTGATGGTTTTTAGGAGTGTTGTGAGAGTGGTTGAGTGACAGAGTAACTTATTCTACAATATTTCCTTTCCATTGACTTTGTGTGGAGTGTGTAAAAACCTTGATAATTTTTAAGAGTGAGTGTTCAATGACTTATGTTTGAGATTATTTCATACTAGTTATCATTTACCTTAGCATAGAATTTGTGTGACAGTCTTGTAAAAATTAAGCCTACCTAGGTCGATAATTAAGTGTAAGAGTGAATATGTTGCTCTAGTTTAAGGGAACAACTATTTCATCTAATACCAATCATCAACATTTTTTTCTCCCAATGAGATTGTAATTCCTAAATATTCAAATGATCTCCAATCGATTGTAATAGGGAATTCTGATATTCTTGATATCTCGTTTAATGCCACCTCATAACAGTTCCATCCATATAGTTTCCATTTATTTCTATTAACCAGACCTCTAGATAAGTTGAGATAGGTATTAATAATTCTTTTGAAGTGGTTTACAATTATTTTATAGTGCACCCCCCAACCCCCCGCCCCACCCCCCTCCCCCCCCCCCTGCCCCTCCCAAAGGAGGAGGGTATAATCTGTGAACTATGAATGATTTACCCATTTTCAATTCCATGCAATACTCAACCAAGAAAGCTTGCCTTTTTGTCTTGATTTTTCCACATTCCTACTCACGATTTCAACTACAAATCAATGAATACATGGGGAAGGCCTTCCTTAGTCTCATTGAAGCAATAAAAAAAGAGGTGGGATGACATTTACCGACGAAGTTATCCATGGGGAGATTATACAACCTTTAATCCATCTGATAAATTCATTACAAAATCCCAGTTTTTCTAACATCAAGAAAATATAAGAGTTCCTTACCCATTCAAACGAATTCACCATGTCCAACTTGATAACTAGACCAGGCTAGCCTGCTTATTTTCTAGAGTGAATTGCTTCCTAGACAAGCATGATATTGTCCAAAAAATTCTATGTTGCATAAAGCCACTTTGGTTCTTTCAGATGATATCTAGAAATAGTTTTTCAATCTTGTTTCTATGATAATAGTTATAATTTTATAGGAAACATTATAGGGGGAGATAGGTCAAAATCAAGTGAAATTCACAAGATTTAACTCTTTGGGAATTAAAATGAGGAAAGAGGAATTTGTACTACTCCCACAATTATCTTTTCTTCGTGTTCCATTCAACATTCATAGCAGTTCCTTTTTAATCATGAGAAAAAATATATATATATAAGCTTTTTGTAAAGGCTTCTAGACAAGGGGATTTATCTAGGTCCAAAACCCATATTGCTTCCATAACTTTTGATTCCTCTATTTCTTTAACAAGGATCTCATTGGCAAATTCTGAGACAATAGAAGGGATACATTAAAGAAATATTTGATCTTGAGTCATGTCAAATTATTTTCCCTCTTGATAGAGCGCCTAGAAATGAAGATATGATTCTTTCCTGATATCCTCAAAAGAAGTCCACCTTTGCCTTCCTACAGGAGCTATCTACTTAACTCAATTTCGAAGTTCGTGAGTCCTTTCTTGCTAGTAAAACTAAGAAGTATTGTTATATCCTACTTGGATCCATAGGCTCTGAGAATTTAACCTCCAAAATTATTCTTCCAACATCATTACTGCAAATATTTTCCTCATTATATATTTTTCTTTTTCAACATTCCAAGGCTCCACCTAATTTATTTCAATTAGACTTTGATGAATTTCTAATTTCTTAACTAGCTCAAGTCATTTTTTTCCAAGGGTATGATAATGTTCCTTAACCCATTTCCTTATAGCTTGTTTCACTTATTTTAATTTTGATTCCCACACGTAGGTAGGTGATCTGATAACTGGAATTTTCCATGTTTACCTGATTAATTCCACAACTCCTTCTTCCTTCAACCATGCATGATTAAATTTGAAATTAATTGGGCCTATACCTTCCATATGATCCAACAACAAAGATATTGGTCGATGATTAGATTCACCTTTTGTCAATATTGTAGAAATACAGTTCATCCCCTTTAGGATCCAACTACAATGTATTAGAAACTAGTCCAATCGGGTTTCAATGTGATTATCCCCAATCCTTCTATTCATCCATATGTATTTTTTTTGGGGGGTGGATGTCCACTAAATCTCACTGAATTATAAAATCTTCCATTCTCTCTGTGAATGGATCACAAACTACTCTTCCCCCTCTCTTATCCAAGGACATGAGAACAATATTAAAATCCCCTTTAACTATGAAATTATTGTGCCAGAACCTCTCTTTCAAAGAGATTAATGAGTCCCAAAAATACGGATTTTCCCCTTATAGCACTAGTGCATATACATCGATGACGAGGATATTCTCACCCGTACCCTTTCTTTCCAAAATAATAGCTACCCAAAATTGATATTTTATACAATATAATAGTTTAAAATGGATATTAGACCAAAACATGCATAATCAACCTGAAGCTACCATGTAGCTTTGCAAAATTATAGTGGTATCTTTCCAAAAGGATTTAGGAACATTAATAGCTTTTGTTTATTCAATATTTGCTTCATGAGGTAAAATAATCGAAGGCCTCTCCTATTTCACTATATCCTTAACCGATAGGGATTTTATGGGGCTTCCTGAACCCCATATGCTCCAAGGAAATACCTTCATCATTTTTTAGAAGGATTTTGAATATTACCTCCTCTTTCTTTTAGTTATTTTGTCCCTTTGGATTCTATTGGCTTTAGTATCTAAGTGATTATCGACTTATTACCCAATTTTTTATTATTTTATGCCTCTTTCTGTAAAGTGGACTTATTAAAAGGACATCCTTTGTTTTTCTTATTACTCTTCATCTCATGAATTCTACCTCTGTCTACCCAACTTAGGGTTTGTACAATGTTTCTAGTTATAATCCTTGTGTACGATTAACCACCTTCAATGTTCCTAGATTTGGAGGGGGGTTCCATTATTATTTACCGAAGCATTTTTATCCTCTAAATGAATCAACTCAGTGGGATGAAGATTTGAATTATCCTCGGTGTTTGGAACCTCATCTGTGTCTTTTAGCTCCCCTTATTCTTGTTCCAAACTACTTCTTCTTCACCAGAAGCCCCCATATTTGAGCTAGGGTTGGATTCTTCCTAATCATTTTTTACTTGGGTTTGTAGGACATCAAACATATTTTTTGATAATGAGGCCCCATTTTTTCTTTGGGTGTTATTGTTCTTAGCTGTTATCTATTTTTCATTATTTCCTCCTCACTTCTGACTTTTCCATTGCTCCTCTTGTTCTGCTAATGAATATGTTCCCTTATTTGCTTGGTTTGTTTTGCAATATATGGTGAAGTTTCCACATTCATGATAGAAATGACACTTAAAGAGAATTTGTTCATATTCGATACTTTGGCAATGAGTTCATCCCTCGAGGGTGAAATTTATTTCTAAATGAAATCCCTTCTCCATATTAACCTCCACACAAATATTGGCACATACAAACTAGGATCCTTTGGGTTCATCCCTATCCAAATATTTTCCATCCCCATTTCCTATTGCTCATAGATATTTGTCACTCTAGAAAGAGAGCAAGAGCCTAGGGAGCTTAACCCATATCAGGACTGAATTCGAGATATTATCATCTAGGTTGAAGTATAAAGACCATTTATTCAATTACATACCTCGAGTTCCAAAAAATATAGGGTTAATCTAAAAGATAATATCTTTATTCTCCTTAAGTTCAAAAAAGAAAGAAAAAAGGTAATTTCCACATGCATAAAGTTAAATATAACCCCTCATCATTGGAATTTAGGTTTTATCGAGCCAAGCTTCCATAGATGAAATGGACGAGCACATCCCTATGAACTTTCCTACCAGATCTTGATCATAAAAATACAGGGTTCTTCTTTAGACTCTAGAGGGAAGATCCACTGAAGGAGTGGCTTTTGTCTTTTTCATGAAACTTTCTTGCACATTTCTACTTATAGGTTTTTTCAATAAAGAAGCTACAAGAGTTTGGATCAGTATAGAGGAGGGGGAGAGGCCCCCTCCGAGATGCCATAGTAGGATTAGTATAGTGTTTTTGCAGAGCTCGGGAGGGCCACAGAGTGAGATTTTTTTTTTTCTCTAAATAAGACTAATTCTACTAAAAGCATATAGTACAAATGGAGTTACAAGCAAGAGAAACTAGATAGCAGGGAAGCCGGAAATTAACAGTCAACATCAGTCCCATATCGTAGACAAAAGAGAACAAGGAGGATCCAAAAGAGATATCTAGGAATCATGAGTGAAAAACGGAAGAGAATGAAAAGAAGGCTTAGAATGGGTAGAGTCCTCAATACAACATTTCTTTCCTTCTTTTTTTTGAAACTTTGACCCAACCATCAAGGGGTTAGGGGTAAGAAACCAATTGAAGATTGTTGTTGATCAAAGGATGGGGCTGCTTATCTGAGTCAGAGGAGGCGGACTCATGAGAACGCTTCTATGTATTCAAGGAAGCATTGGGCCCTCGAGGGTCTGCTGTTTTTGTTTCCTTCTCTTGCATCTCTCCCTCTTCATCAGCTTCAATATCCTCCTCATCCAAGCTAGATGAATCAATGTCATCCATGGGGGGGGGATCACATGGTTTCCAACTTTTATATTTCGATTTTTTAAGACCTTTATTCTTTTCGGCTAGGAATATAGTGTAGGAGTTTTGAATATGCCATGTTTGATGGCAGTGGTGACATCTAAACACAATTTTCTCATAATCCAAGGTCTGATTCCAAAGGAAATCTACCACTTTGAGGAAAATTTGATCGGGTAAACATTTTCTTAAGTCAATCTTAGCACAAATTTTGCCATATGTGTGTATTCCTTTCTCTTCCCTGGAGGAATATGTCACCAGAAAGTGACCCAAGGTGTTTCCAATCCCTTGGAAGACAAAAATGTGCCAAATATGTGCAGGGAGGTTCGATAGTCTAACCCAGGTAGGAAGCTTGGTGATGACTGTCATAGAGGAGTCAAAATCTGGGAACCGGGGGATGAGGAAAAGCCATGTTCTTCCCCAAATCCAGGGCCCTTAGTTAATTCTTTTTGATATTCTTCGCTGAAATTAAACACAACTATGAAGAAGCCCTTGGAGCAAAATTTAACGTTGTAGTTGTTAGTCCAGGTGGAGTGAATCCGATGGTATAGATCTGTTGAGCGAGGCCATAGTCCATTAAATCTACAAATGATGGTGGATTCTACATACTTTTGAAATTTATCATCCAAATATGGATGAGAGATTTCTATGGAGGGAATTCCCTCTAGTTTGTCAACCAAGAAGGGCTTGGATGCCTCTACAGGTTGAGCAGCTTTCTTGGGTGACTGTGCATGGACCGCATCTTTGTAGGAGAAAGCAGGAGCAGAAGAAGGTTGCCCGACTGCTCCCTTATCAGCCTAAGGGTTAAGACTAGCGAATCATTTCTTTCAAAATTGTAAAAATAGAGGGGAAGAGAGACCTCTATTTTTTTACCTTCATATAGCAGTCTTAGGAGAGAAGAGGGGATCCCTAGCCTGAGTTCTAGATCTTGCGTGAGATTATGCACTAGATCCATTGTACGCACTCAATGAAGCATGTTTTTTCTAGTAAGAAGCAAGATCTGGATCTGAAAAGAAGGGGAGGAGATATCTGAGAAACCCTGTCTACCCGAGTGAGTTTGAGATGGGAGCGTGCTTGGTCACTGGAGTTCCAGTGCTGCATGACCATACCGAGGCTCGATGGTGGCTGAGTGTAGAGATTCGCATGTTGGGGCCTTTTCAATGTTATGAATCCCTTTCTTGCTATTGGGTGCATGAAATTGAGGCTGGACCTGCCGAGCCAGCAGTGGCTCCTTTGATCTTCCTTCTTGTAGATCTAGGGGGTTGAATAACTATAGGGCTGCGACAAAGGGAGGGGCTACAGATTTTCTAAAGTTGTTTCCTTTAGCTGTGAGAATTTTGTGAAGCACAACAGCAATGTGGTATCGGATCTAGTTCTTCTTACCGAAGTTGGAGGTATCATGCAACAGGGTTTGGCCCTTCTTTCTATGAAATATTGTGCTTCGCTGCAAATCAGTGGGAGCTTCTTCGGCCCCGACAGCTGTGGAATACATTTGGCACTCATAACCTCGGTTGATGTCCCATCACGATGAGATCGGTTTCTCCTTGCAGTGAATGACAGTGCCTTGCTGTGGATCAGTGGGAGATTCATCTGCAACATCTGCTGCAGAGGAGAGCACATTGACGGTAGTGGTGGATGAGCCAGAAACCCTAACCTTCTCCATTGCTCTCAACTCCTCGTTTTTCAACTCCATGATATAATTGATATTACACTGCCACAGAGTGATATTATTAATAAATAAATAAATAACTCATTTATTGTTATGGACTAAAATCAACCATGATATCTTTATTAATAGAAGTTTAGAAATAAAAATATTATTAATTATTTTCTTCCCTAGATCAACTAGATAAAGGTTTTTTTTTATGCAATCATTAGAGTCTTAAAAGGTTGAAGGAAATCCATAACAATATTCAAATTCTTAGGATGTTGCTTCTTGGTTACAAAAAATTCCATGTATAAGATATCAAACAAATGTTGACTCAGTCAACTATTGTGACAAGTGGAAACAACACACTTTTCTGTTGTGGTCAACCTTTCCTTGTTGGCATCCAACTATATATTGTCACTTTCTTCATTATGCAGTCAAATTGATTCCTACGATCCACTAATGAAAAATTTGTAGTTAGAGTTTGGTTGGAGGTGTTTTGTGCTAGTTATCCCCAACTAGAAACATTAATTGTTAGTGTGTTGCAACATCAAGCTTATCCTTATTGCAATAATGGATCTATTCATTATGTTATGTTGCAGCAATAGATTTGCATCTCTATGCTTCATTTTATTGCAACAATGAAGTTTCAACACAATGTTCTATCATATTGTAGCAATCAAAGAAGTTGCATCACTTTTTTCTTCTCATGTTGCAATGGTGTATTGTAGCATTAAAACCTATTCATGTTGCAACAAATAGAGTTGCATCTCTTGCCCTGCATTCGATTTGTAATAGTGGGAGTTGTAACAAGTACTCTATAGTTTTAATGTAGTAGTTGGAATTGTAGCACCAAGTTGCAGCAACAAGGTACTTGGGTGTTGTGGTGATATGAGGGTGTTTCTACAACCTGAAACACACAACGGTATTGTAAGAATTATCCTTCACCTATTTTTCAAGAGTACCTACCTAAGTTTTCCTGAAGTATGTCTCATAGATGTGCACAAGTTAGCATAAAAAGGTAAATTCCTTCATAAATACATAATAATCAACATTAAAGTGATATAATAGAAAGATAATTATACCTTGATAAAAAAAAATGCATCAATGTGGGAAAAATAGGTGATAGGGTGGTATGAAAAGGGAAGTGGGTGCTACAAAAGTTGTTAGACATGCATTAAAAAGATGTTAATTTATATGCATGTCACCTACCTTAGATGAATTAACACCAAAATTCTAGTTAGAGTTAGTAGAATATACAAATCTACATAAGATGTTCAAGAGAATCAGTTTAGGGTGGAATGAACTTTGGTGGATTGAATTGAAAGGACAACATCCAAGAAAAGCCATCTCCTTTAGTGAAAACTCTTAGAGAGCAAAAAACTCCATAAATGGGATATATTATTAATTGGAAAAATAGAATTATATAGTTTTTCATCTATAATGGTACTTTCTAGGTGGAAATTTTTGAATTATTCTCTTGTAAGGCCAATTTTAGGAGAGGTCCCACTTTGGTGATTTAATATCCAAAACCTTCCAAATATTGTTTTAGGCCCTAAACAAGAATTTTTAGGGTCCAAAATCTATAATGTTAGCTACTATACTCTCAATGTTATTATGCACTTTCATATCTTTCCAACATCCCAAGTATTGCCTCAATCAATGTTCATATATGGATGTTATGCTTCTTGTACTTTGACTTATCCATAATATCAAGGGGATGCCATTCCAACTTCCATTACTTACACATGAAATATTTTAAGAAAATTGTAGAGGGTCTAAAACACTAATATTAATCTAACCCTACATGCCTATCAAAATACATTAAATATTAGGGCACAAGAAAATAAAGGAGATCCATTCTTAATATATTGAGTATTATTCCATATGAGAGAAGAGCATTGAAATTTGGATATTGAAGCATAATGGAGGTAATAGAAGATCTTGTAGTAAACATATTGGCCATCATGTCCATGAAAACTCCATAGTGAGTGTCACTTACTTTGTATTTGCATTTCATAATTGAGAAGAAAAGAGAAAAGCATAGGCTTCACCTTCTAGTTAAATTTTTCTTAGGGTACACCTTATGTTCACTATGTGGATGTGTGTTATTTTCTTACCCCTTTCATTTCAACTTTAGTTTTTTTAGTATTTAATGCATTAATCCACTAACATGAAATTTGGAACTTAAGTAAAGCACAATATATCAAGTAATTTCAAATATTGTAATTTGTTGGGATAAACTATTCCAATGGAATATCCATGGTAATTTGTAGATCATTTATGGTTGATTTAGCTTATGAGGGTGTTTAAGTAGCCATCAAATAACATGGCTATGTTGTATTGTTTTTAATTGGTGATGCTTCTATATATAATCACATAAGTTATGCATGTTGTTGAATTTTGTAACAAGAAACAGTGAAATTGGCATCCAAAAACAACATCCTTGATCTTAGTGAAAATTAAGCACCTACACTAGGTGGGGCCCACATAGGCTATTTTTAGGTGGATGTCTATTTATAGATGCATGAGAAACTTCTGTTTATAGATGCATGCCTATATATAGATGTATGTGCAAGTTCTATTTATATAATGCATGCCTATTTATATATGCATGTCGACTATTATTATCCCTAATATTAGTTGGACAATAAACTGTAATCTATTCTCAATGTGGACTTGGAAATAGTTAACTGAAGTGGAAAATCAGTTAGCTGAGTGAATTTCTAGTTAAGAGGTTGGTTGGTGGGACATGCAGGTTGAATTTAGTTGTAACAGAGTGATTCTAGTTGTAACAGAGTTAGAAGTGTAGTGGTGCATTAGTTAATGCAAGTTTTAATCATTTTAACTCATTTAAGTGAGTTAAAGTCAGTTGTGCTAGTTGTAACTGAAGATACACTAGTGAGAGATCAAGTGAATTAATTATTAATTAATTCACAATCAGTGGTCTCATATGCAACTGATGTTTTTACTATTATTAGTTACATGCATGTCAGATCCAGTGGAGACCTAGTTGAGTTCTAGGTGAAAGGGAAGTAAACTATCAGTTGTGACATTATCCAGTTGCACACATGCAACCACACACAAATTGGATTTTCCTATGAGGATTGCACAGTCAAGGTAGGAAATTTTCATTCATTCAAAGGTTCTTTACCATCAGGGATTTCACAATGGAGGCAGGCTATCTAGAGACAGTAAATTGGCTAAGGAACTTGCCAATTTTTGTATGACAGTGTGTGATAGTTAGCTCATGTACTGAGAGCTCTTGGATTAGATCTTTGTATGTAATTGTTTCATGATCCATGATATAATACATAATAGAATATAGTGGGGCTTTTATCTATAAGCTTTCCCCGGTAAAATTATCTGTGTTATGTGTGATTGATCTTTCTTCATGATATTTTGATTGGTGATTGTGTTTCAAATTTCGCAAAGATTTGTAGAAGTGATTATGTATTTAACAGTAGCATCTTATTTTTATATAAGGAGAATCCAGGACATACATGTATATTGTATAATTTCTACACATGTAAGAAACATTAAGGTAATAACAACCATGATATCCATACCATATCATACCATAATGCAATGGGTTCACAGTGCATTCGATATTAAATCTTCCACTCTGTCTTCATATACATCCAATTTCCAACATGGAACTTATACAAAATTATATATCCTACCTCTTTTAAAGTATTATACAACTCAACATGAGCTTCCAACCATCATACATCTTGAGCCCCCATCATCATACATCCTTGTACTTTTATTAATTCAAAATCTCAACTTTGTGGTTCAATAATTTCCTATGAGTAGTCTCTGTGATTTTTAGTGCACCAGACCCTACTGAGGATGAAGGGCCCTCCTTCTTAGCAGGGATCACTGGTTAGTTAGAGTAAAATACTTAATTACATAATTTCTTCTTAGTTATGTGATTGATGTTATTGTTGCATTTACAATTGATTTTGTTTGTAATTTAATTTATTGCAGTAAGCTTTGGATGGTGTGATAGCTTGAGTCTTGGACTAATCCCTCATATTAGTGTGATGGTGAATTATTTTATTTATTTTGCAATTTGGATTGTGTTTTATTTTATATGTGCAGAATGAATGAGTGATGGTTTGTAGGAGTGTTGTGAGAGTGGTTGAGTTACAGAGTAACTTATTCTACAATATTTCCTTTCAGTTGAATTTTTTTGAGTGTGTAACAACCTTGATAATTGTTGAGAGTGAGTGTGCAATGACTTTTGGTTGATATTGTTTTATATTATTCATCATTTACCTTAGCATAGACTTTGCATGACACACTTGTAAAAATTAAGCCTACCTAGATTGATAATTAAGTGTAAGAGTGGATACATTGCTCTGATTTAAAGGAACAATTGTTTCTCCTAATACCAACCATCAACATTTTTTGCTCCCAATGATATTGGATTTCCTAATTTATTAAACGATCTCCAATTGATTGTAATAGGGAATCATAATATTCTTGATATCTCGGTTAATATTACTTCATAACAATTCCATCCATATAGTTGGAATTTCTTTTATTGACCAAACCTATAGATAAGTTGAGATAGGTATTCATAATTATTTTTAAGTGGTTTAGAATAATTTTAGAGCTCCCCCCACCAAAGGAGGAGGGTATAATCTGCGAACTATGAATGATTTACCCATTTTGCATACCATGAAATACTCAACCCAACAAGCTCACCTTTTTGTCGTGCTTTTTCAAAATTCGTACTCATGCTTTCAATTATAAGGATATCATTAGGGAAATTTTAAGGTCTAAAATGGGCCTCCTAAGGAGAATGTACAGTCAAAATTCACTTTATGAGAACCAATCACATTTTAAGGGATGACATCATCCCTAATAGTTGGGGTGGCATTGTTTGAGTTAAAGGTACTTATTTGTCAGATTCTCAATGGTGGATGAAAACTCATGGTTAACCATGGTAGTGTTCTAAGCACTTTTAAAGTCATAAAGTAAAGTACTAATAATAAAGGTCATTTCACATTTTTTGAATAAAATATTATTATTCTCATTTCATATTTTTTGAAAGAAACAATACATATCCCTATAGAATCTTCATGTCTTTACACACTTTTCAATAAATATTATATTTGTATATTTTCATATATTTATTTTTAAATTATATATTCATCCTATTTTATTTAATATTACAATTTTAAATTAATTATAAGTTAATATCTATACATATATATTATACATATAAAATCAAAATAAATAAAAATGTAACCTTGTAATTTTAGGGTAAATCAAATTTATAAATAATATTATTATAATATTAATAGCAATACAAAAATATTAAAATTAAAGAAAAGAAAAAACATTTTAGTTTTATATGATGAAAAAATGTATATTAGTTTTGTATGTTGAAAAAAATTATATTAAGTTCAACACAATTTAGGGCAAAAAAAATCTAAATTTTAATGTATATAAATCTTATATTATACTTATAAATATAAATTAAATCTATTTCAATATTTTTTTCTTTAATTTTATATACAACTCAATTCATTTCATTATGATTATATTAATATAATATATTATTGTATATAATATTATGAAAATATTATAGATTATATATTATATTTTTTTTATTATATATTATTTCTTCTTATGTTATAAATCAAATCAATTTAATATGTAATATAAAATTCATACATAAAATAATATATTATATTATATTATTTTTATATAGTATATTGATTGCATGTTATTATATAATTTAAATAATATAATTATTTATTAATAGTATATTATATAATTTAGAATTTATAAATTTATATTTGTATTTTATTTTAAGTTATTTAAGTAGAAAGGACAAATGCATTAGTTGTTTAATTATAATGGCTTTTTCTTGAAAAGTTCATTCTTATTATAGTCACATCAATCAAATTATTTTATTAATTTTATTTTGATAAGACTTTTGAATTGAATTTAACCATGGTTACATGGATTTGTGGTGTAAAAAGTGAATTGCAAATTCATAAAAAAAAATTATTGGTTTAACTATTATTTTATTATTTCCTTAGGAGGTCCATTTTAGACCTCAAAAATTTCTTAATGAAAACAATTGGGACATGATAAATTCCTTCCTCAGTACCATTGAAGCAATAAAAAAAACAGGTTGGATGAAATTTACCGACGATGTTATCCTTGGGGAGCTGATACAAGCTTTAATCCATCTGATAAATTTATTAGAAAATCCCAATTTTTCTAACATCAAGAAAATATAAGAGTGCCTTGCCTAGTCATATGAATTGGCCATTTTCAACTTGATAACTAGACCAAGATCATCTTCTTATTTGCTAGAGTGAATTACTTCTTAGACAAGGATGATATTGTCCAAAAATTTTGTATGCCGCATAAAGCCACTTTGGTTCTTCGAGATGATTTCTGGAAATATTTTTTCAATATTTTTGCTATGATATTAATTGAAATTTTATAGGAAACATTACAGGGAGATATAGGTAGAAATTGACTGAAATTCACAAGGGTTCAACTCTTTGGGAATTATAATGAGGAAGGAGGAATTTGTTCTACTCCCACTATTATCTATTGTTCGCGTTCTATTTAGCATTCATAGCAGGTCATTTTCAATCATGAGAAAAAAAATATCTATAAAATATTATTGTAAAGCCTTCTAGAATAAGGGATTTATCTAGGTTCAAATCCCATATTTCTTCCATAACTTTTTCTTCCTCTATTTCTTTAACAAGGATCTCATTGGAAGATTCTAACACAATAGAAGGGATACATTAAACACATTTTTGAGCTTGAGTCATGTCAAGTTATTTTCCTTCTTGATAGATGGCCTGGAAATGAAGATATGATTCCTGCTTGATATCCTCAAAAGAATTCAACCTTGGCCTTTCTTCAGGGGTTATCTCCTTAACTCAATTTTGAAGTTCATGAGCCTTTTCTTACTAGTAAAAGTAAGAAGTATTTTTATCTCCTACTTCGAGAGCCTGATATTTTAACCTCCATAGCTCTTATTCATACCTGATTACTATAAATATTTTCCTCAATAGCTATTTTTCCTTTTCAAGATACCCAAGCTCCACCTGACTTATTTCAATTATACTTTGATGAATTTCTAATTCCTTAACTAGCTCAAGTCATTTTTTTCCAAGGGGATGATAATGTTCCTTAACCCATTTCCTTATAGCTTGTTTCACTAATTTTAATTTATATTCCCACGCATAGGTAGGTGATGTGATAACTGGTGTTACGTCTCAATTTTGCCCATTTTTCACACCCTTCCCGAGACTTACCTCCCCTATTTTTGAACTCCTTCTGCCCTTAATTATGCTTAGTTCAGCCATATTTTCTACTTTTGGCTAAAAGGGTACTATAAGCATAAGGTATGTCAAATTAAAATAATAAGTGTCATCATACCATAGACTAGGAGTATTCTTTGATATAGTTGTATCTTTATTGAATTACCACTCCCACTGATCTATAACTTATGTGCAGCTTTTCATTGATTCGAAGAAGCTCTGCAAAATCTCAAACATAGCTCGTGCAGCCACATTTCCTGCAGCCATTTCGTATTTCCTACAGTCATTTCGGATTTCCTACAGCCATTCCAGATTTCCTACAGCAGTTCTGGATTTCCTACAGTAGATCTGAATTTACTACAACGGTTCCAGATTTCCTACATTCGTTGATTTCCTATAGCGGCATCAACGATTGATTGTGTTCTACTTATTTTAAGATCCAGAAAGGACATGGGTTTTGTGGGTAATTCGTTGCACATGAATTCAATCCTATTAGCTGCTTCGAGCTTCCTTTTGAAACAACCCGAACTTACAAATTTCTTCTCATAACGAGATTTCCTGCAGCTTCATCTATGTAACAAAAATCGTCTAATCCATGCTTTCAGTCATGGATTAGACTAAAGGGAATCTAAATTCAATAGTCTAGACCTGTATTGTTGGATGATAGCTTAGATTAGTCATTCGAACCAAATATGGGCTTTACATATTGTATAAAATGAGATGTATTTCATATTGTAAATGGTTGTTGGGTTGGGATTTCGACTGATAAGAAATATATCAGATTGTACTTGGCTGTACATTTTTATATTAATACAAATATTTTGTTTTGTCTACTTTTTTGAACAACCTCTTCGATTTTTGAGGGGTTGTGAGTGAGGGAGGGCCCCCTTCTCTCACAACTCCTCCAACGCGGTGTGTGTGTGTGTGTCTTTATTTCTTTCTATGTAGAAATAATTCTTTTACACAGCTAACACATTCTTTCTAAAGTTTTAGCAACAGATTTTTAATTGATTATATGATTAAGTTTCTTATTTTGTGTGTTAATTTCATTTAATCAAAGCTTGGATTTACGATTGTCTAAGTTGGTTTCTTGATTGTTGTAATTTGATATTTTATCTTTTCATGGTCAATATTAGCAATATCAAGAGCTATAGAGGGATGTTGTATTCCACTCCATGGCCTTTCATGCTAGAGTATTGATGCAGGAAAGAGTCATTAGTTTTTTTGTGTGAATAATTAATTTATCAACACTTGCATTAATCAACCTGCATATATTTTGCATGGTATCTCACAAGCTTACCTACCTTGGGTTGAAAATTTATGATTGGAAAATTATAAGTGTATAATTTGACTCAAAAAATTGGCGTCATTGCTGGGGAGCTGCTAAGGGATGTTACTGAAAGTGTTTTTGTTTGATTTTGTTGATTTTGTTTTTGCAAGACTAGGGGATTCGAAGTGATAAGATGAAGGGAAAATCCCACACACCCACAGAGGTTTGAAATTCACCAAAGCCATGTCCTGATTATTTGGTAAGTAGAGTTTCTTTGAATTTTTTTTGTATAATAGATGAATAGGGTCCAATATTTTCAATTTTTTTTTGTGGTGGTGTGAACACCACTTCATTTACTAATAAACTAGCTAGAACAAGGAAGTCTGCAAGAAATAAGGCAGTAAAGAAAGAATAATATAGACGGGAAATCTGTAGTCCTGAGAAGATTGATAATTCCACAGCAGAATCCTTTATTGGAAAGTCTTTTATTGTTTCACATCTTGAGTCTCTTATTACAAGAAATACAACACCTTTACTCAGTGGTCAGTCTGAAGAGGAATTCCTTGTGAACCCTATCATAAAACCAGAACCCCAGACCATTGATTCTGAAGAATTTGTATCCTTCCAATGTCCAACTTTTTCTTGGACTAATATGGCTCATCTATAAGGCACTGATGAGAATGAGGAGAAATGTTATGAAACTAGCTCCAAAAATAGAATAAAAGAGATATCAACGCCTTAGAAATAAGCCACTTTGAGGGGGCAACCTCCAATACATTACATAAATGAGAAATTCTTGGATGATACAAATGACAAAACCTCATTTCTATATATAGGAGTCCATGGGGCCACAATGTAATCCTAGCCAACCTAACAATAATAATGTAAGGGCACAATAGTAACAATATGGGGGTTACAGGGGTACAACAATAATAATAAAGGGGTTACACTAACAACAATAAGGGACTATACTAGTAATATAGGGACCTAATATGCTCCTCTCCTTCAAAAAAGCGTTGTCCTCAACGCTTGAGTAGCTTTGGGTGCTTCTTTATTAAATTCTCATCTTCCCATGTAGAATCTTCAGTGGGTAAGTTCTTCCATTTGATGAGATACTCTGAAATTGATGAATTTTGTAGCTGTCAAGTTCTTGTTTCCATGACTACTTCAAGATCCAATGTGGTTTTTCCTTCCTCATCAAGTTATGGCAATATTTTTTGAACTGGAATTCTGTCCCCTATAACCTTCTTTAATCATGAAACATGGAAAAATCGATGCACTCGTGTAGAAGAAGGAAGCTCCAATTTGTACGCCATAGTACCAATATTTTGCAACACCTTGTAAGGACCATAGTACTTTGGCGATAATTTATTATCCTTCTTAGCTTTCTTGAGGGACATTTTTTTGTATAGTTGTAGCCATAAAAATATCTAGTATCCTACATCAAAACTTCTCTCACTATGACGTTGATATGCATGTTGTTTTATTCGATTTTGTGCTAAATTTAGGTTATCCTTTAAGATTTAGAGAACTTCTTGTTGATGCTCGATGTGATATTCCATTGTTTGAAACCTAGAATTTTCCCTTAAAGACGATGTGATGGATAGTGGATGATATCCATAAAGTTCCATAAATGGGGTCATTTTTGCTGCAGTATGGAAGGAAGTTTTATACCACCATTCAGTGAGAGGTAACCACTAGACCCATTGTGCTTGCTTATTAGATACAAAATAATGAAGATGTTCTTCCAACCATTTATTCACTATCTCAGTTTGACCATCGTATCGAGGATGATAAGATGAGCTATGTGCTAGTTGAGTACCCAAACAAGAAAATAATTCTGTCCAAAAATTCCTGTAAAAATGGAATCTCTGTCACTTACAATAATATTCGGGTTTCCATGTAGCTTTTGAATTGTTTCCATAAATGCAGTAGCAATTGTACTTGCTTTAAATGGATGAGATAATGCACAAAAGTGTGCATAATTGATAAGTCTATCAACTACCACCATGATGACACTCTTTCCTTTGGACTTAGGTAAACCTGTGATAAAATCCATTTAAATATCCTCCCAACATTGACTTGGAATGGATAAAGGTTGTAGAAGACCTGGGGTCTTAATTGTCTCAACTTTATTTTGCTGGAAAACCAAACATTCCACCACAAACTTTTGAATATCAGATTTAAGGCCATCCCAAAAATATTCTTTCTTCACCCTATGGTAAGTTTTTTAAAAATCCTGAGTGTCCTCCTAAAGGAGAAGTTTGCAATTCCAGAAGTATTTTTTGTTTTAGTTAGGAATTCTTGCAAATATATAAGTGATCTTTGTACCATAAGGAATCATTTTTCCAGCTAAATGTATTAGATGCACTAGGATCTTGTTGTAACTTTCAAATGAGTGTCCACACTTCTTCATCCTTCTTCCATTCATCCCTTGCTTCAGTGATCCAATCTGGTTGGATAATAGAAATGGAACAAAGAAATGCTTCCTCCTCTTCATCCTTTCTTGAGAGTGCATCTGCAACAACATTTAGCTTCCCTTTTTTGTAGATGATTTCAAAGTCATAACCAAACATCTTTGTGACCCATTTTTGTTGCTCTTCTGAAGATAGTCTTTGTTCCAAAAAGTGTTTAAGTCTATCATGAGCATTTTTTACCTTGAAGTGTCTTCCCATTAGGTAAGGTCTCTATTTCTTTGTGCATGTAGTATTGCCAGCATTTCCTTCTCATAAATATCCTTTTGTAAATACTTTCCTTTGATTGGACGACTTTGAAAATAATTGGGTCTTCCTTCTTGCATTAAAATAACACCAATTCCATTTCATGAGGCATCACATTCCACAATAAAGGCTTTTGTGAAGTCTGGCGTAGCTAAGACTCATGTTAGGCACATTGCCTCTTTAAGATGTTTAAAGGCCTTAGTTGCTTCAGGAGTCCATGAAAATGCATCTTTTTTCAATAATGTTGTTATAGGTGTTTCTATTCTCCCATAATTCTTAACAAACTTGCAATAATACCCTGTTAACCTAAGAAATCTGCACAACTACTTTATGGTTGTGGGGACTTTCCATTCCTTAATGGTTTTAATTTTGTTAGGGTCTACCTTAACACCCTCATGAGATACAATATGACCCAGATATTCCACCTCTTGTACTCCAAAGAAACATTTGGATGTTTTTGCATATAATTGTTTCTCCTCCAATAGTTTGAGCACCCTGTCAACATGTTGAACATGATCCTTCCAAGACCTGTTGTGTATTAGTATATCATCAAAAAATACTAGCACAAATTTTCTAAGGAAGGGTTTGAAAATGGAATTCATCAACCCTTAAAATGTAGAAGGTGCATTGGTAAGGAAAAAAGGCATGACCAAAAATTCATAATGAGCCTCATGAGTTTGAAATGTTGTTTTCGGAATATCTTCAGTTTTCATTCTAATTTGATGATATCCTGAACGAAGATCTAACTTGGTAAAATAAATTGCTCCATGTAATTCATTCAATAATTCACCAATCACAGGAATGGGAAATTTATCCTTAATAGTGAGCTTATTGAGCTCCCTATAATCCGAACACATGCGCCATGATCCATCCTTTTTGTGCACCAATACTACTGGAGCAGAGAAATAACTTTGACTAGGTTGAATTATACACTACAAGGAAAAGACCCTCTAGCGGAGGTTATAAAGCAGGTTTTTAGTGTTATAAAATTGGCCAAAATTTTCAAAACAACATATGCTACCACATCTGTTTATGTTTACGGAGGTTCTGGCGGATCTTTTAACGAAAATTCAACACAACCAAAAAAAAATGGGCAGTCGGAGGTTATTAAGGATGTTTTTTTTCATCGGTACACTAATCATGATTTAGCACACCGGTGTGTACCTATGGATGGCACCCCGGGGTGGTCTAAGGAGAATGCATCGGGTCGTTAAGGTATAAAACAACACCAAGCATAGTGTTGGTGATACAACACATGGGGTAGTTATAATTGGTCTTGGGAATTGAGCAGTGCCCATAGGTCGTATCAATGCACCGGTGTGTAGACTTATAGAAATGCACCAGTGCGTCCTTTCACACAAATGCACTAAGATTTATAATTGGTATTGGTATTCGTGTGGTGCAAATATGTCATACAAATACACCGGTGTGTATAGACTCTTAAACGCCCCAGTGCACAGTATCACACAAATGCACAGAGATTTATAATTGGTATCGGTATTCATTCGGTGCCAATAGGTCATCTAAATGCACCGGTGCATATAGGCACAAAAACACCATGGTGCATTGTATCACACAAACACACTGAGATTTATGATTGGTATATGTATTCGTGCGGTGCTAATAGGTTGTAAAAAGGCACCGGTGCATAGATAGACATAAATGCACCAGAGAGTCATACTGCACAAATGCATCGATATTTTTAGCCGGTTTTGGTATTTTTGCGGTGCCCATAGGTCGTAAAAATGCACCAGGGCGCTTCAGAATACAAGCACACCAGTGTAAGTATACATGCACCAGTTTTCATTTTGTATTTTTTAGAAACATCAACCTGTGACAGTGTAATTATTGTGATTGTTTTAAATTCATTATTCATTAAAAGTTGACACGTCTTATAACAATATTCATATTAATTAAATTTTTATTAATGCATTTGAGAACGACAATGGAGAATGCAATAGAATAAATTGAAACATTTTTTATTATATATATATATATGAATAAGACATTATTTTTCATACAAAATGGGACAGTTATTGGTATCCATTTATCTTTCAATTGGGACCCTATGTCCATTACATTAAAGAAAATGTTTGATTTCACAGACGTTTTTCAAAAAATACAATGCCTTGCTTTTATATCCAAACATTGTGATCATCATTCTTCGCTTGAACAGTTGTCACTACTAGAGCTACTTCCATGACTTGGGTTATTTTCATAAATGTTTTGTTCACGGTGTTGATTGTTTTCTTTTTCTTCACCTTCCATCTAGAAACATAAAAATAAACTGTAATGAGTGTATATACATTGGTGAGAATAATGAAAATTGACATATTAAATAATATACATCAATGTAAAATGAAAAGAGATGACGTACCAATGCAACAATTGGCTCATAAACTATACACATTCTTTCAAAACCATGTAACATGCCATCTTTCAAGATTTGATCTGTTGGCGTAGTGCCATACTTTGTTTCCTGCAAGTTATATACCCCATAACAAATCATATCTTTAATATAAAAGATTTATTTTTTCTATTAATTATAGACATAGCTAAGTAAAACAAGATTGATAGATGCTTACAAATTCCACAATTAAGTTTTGATATGCCAACATATACGCACAACCCATATTTAACCCAATTTCAATCAATTTCTCTGATGGTTCTTCTTTGTATGTTAGCACCTGTTTGAAGACATTCAATGATGATTTTTGTAAAACAACTTTAAAAATACAAAAATTAAATCTAGTTAAGTTGTTATAAGGAAGTAACAATTACTCACAAACTTAGATATCAATCCTTTTCTTCCTTGTCATCCTGTTTTATGTGCTGAATGGGTTCCATTTTCTTTTCTTTTCTGCAAGGAAATACTTGAAAATTAATAATTAATGCTAAATTGTTTATTTATTTTACCTAATGATCGAAAAAAATCAATGATTACATATTACATTTGAAGAAAGTTGTTGGTGAGATGGCTCCTCCAGCGATGCAATTTTGTCCATTTCTTTGACCATCTCCTTATACATCTTTTTGGACATTCCTACTGGCATATTTCTGATATCAGCTTGTTCATCTTTTGAGATTTTCATAATCTTCCTGAAAATGTAACATGACAATAAACTATTTAATTTTTATATTGATATATGAAAAGTAAGTTTAACAAAAGTGATATTTATAAATAATTCTAGAGAAACATCTAAAGGAATATTACTTTTTCATTCCTTCTTTTTTTTTTTGTATGTTTTTGCTATTAAAATTCTAACATGTCTCATTGACCAATTCTCTGGAAACTCTTCCTGTAGTTTACATAAAATTTGGTTCTTGGAATCATTGGATTGGTTTTTGTATTTTAAGTGGAAAGAATGTCTATACATTCGTTCCACTATATCTCTCAAACTTTTGTAAAATTTTTTCCCCCTTTCGTTAACCTCCAGCACCACTCCAAATGAGCTAAGGACCAATTCATTTTCATTTGCATGTTCAATTTTTTTTTCTTTTCTTATAATGATATTCATTTTTTGAGTTGTTGGTCCCTATAGAACATTAAACAGATGTGAATTAATAGAATTTTTCACACATGTTATCTAATAATTTTAATTATATTATTATTGAAAACTAAAAAAAGAACCTCATATTGGATCGATAGTATTTTTTCATTCCCCTGACTCATCCTTTTGCAATTTTTCCATCAAGCTTTTATGCTCTTCTGGTCCTAGATTATAAATAATATTATCAAGCTTCATCATTTTGTGGCTTTGCATTATACACATTAAACAATACATATTAGTTAAACTTACATATAGTTCAATAATAATTTTTTTGTAAAAAATTTACAAAGAACTTGTCTTTTTTGTTTTTCTTGATGTGTTATCATTATTT
Source organism: Pinus albicaulis (assembly GCA_034641835.2). NCBI lineage: Eukaryota > Viridiplantae > Streptophyta > Pinopsida > Pinales > Pinaceae > Pinus > Pinus albicaulis. The sequence goes on along the minus strand of CM076579.1, from coordinate 979,895,052 downwards.
TTGTTACTTGATCTCTTTTCACTCATTTATTTACCAATCTCAAACCTATACCATATCATTCAATAATATATTTATAAATAAAATGTCGACTTTTCAAGTAAAAAAAAATCCTCAAAAAATTGGTGCGCTATTCACGGTTTACACATTGTTGTCGGTGTGTGTCTCTCTTCCAAACGCACCGCGATAACAGTATAATAGACCGTACGGTGCTCTATGTCAACAAGGAGCACCGGTGTGTTACATTTCAATGATCACACTGGTTAACCATGATAAAATAATAAAAATTGTCCAGTGTTAGTTTTTTGGCAGAAATCGGTGCCATATTTTACATATGGCGCACCGATAAAAAAAAAAAAAAATTTATCACATTACATTTTTCAGTGCGCTTGTAAAATAAAGGGCACCGGTGCGCTATGTACTCCAGGCACACCGATAAAAAAATCTGTTTTTTTTTTTAAATTCATGCTAGGGCCCACATGGATTGGGATCCGACTATGCTAATCGTCCCGTCAGTTGGATGTCTTAGGTCTATATTTAGCAATGAAAATCCTATAAATCTAAATTGAAAAGCCCTAATTCTGAAATCATTGAAAGAGGAAGAAGAAAGGGGAGAAACAAAAAGAATGTAAGGTTTGTATCTTTTGAAAGGTTTTTTTTTTTCGAAACAGAATGTTCGCGGTGCGCCATAATGAAATAGTGTACCGACTGCATATTTTACAAATGGTGCACTGAAAAATAATTTTTTTTTCTATTTTTTTATCACAGTACTTGCGCGGTGCTGGGAGAACAGAGTGCACTAGTGCAGTATTCCGCACATGGCACACCGACAACTTTTTTTTTTTTTATGCAAGGGCCGACATGGATTTGGATCAGACTATGCAGGTCCTCCCGTTGGTTGGATGTATTAGGCTTATATTTAGAAATACAAACCCTATAAATATAAATTGAAAATTCCTAATTCTGAAATCACAGAAAGTGAGAGAAGAAAGGGCAGAAACAAAAAGAATGTAGGGTTTGTTTCTAAAATGGTTTTTTTTGCAAAACAATACGTTTGCGGTGTGCCATAATGAAATAGTGCATCGGTGCCATATGTTACATATGTCACATTGATAAAAACATTTTTTATTTTTTTATTTTTTATCACTGTACTTTCATGGTGCGTTTCTATAATCGAGTGCACTGGTGCGCTATGTTACGCAGGACGCACCAACGAAAAAAAGGTCTATATTTTTTTAAGATTTACACAAGGGCCGAAATGGATTGGGATCCGACTATGCAGGTCCTCCTATTGGTTGGATTTCTTGGGCTTATATTTAGCAATAAAAATCCAATAAATATAAATTGAAAAGCCCTAATTCTGAAATCATAGAAAGTGGGAGAAGAAAGGGTAGAAACAAAAAGAATGTAGGGTTTGTTTCTAAAATGGTTTTTTTTGCAAAACAGCATGTTTGCGGTGTTACATAATGCAATAGTGCACGGGTGCCATATGTTACATATGGCGCACTAATAAAAGCATTATTATTATTTTTTTTATCTCTATACTTTCGTAGTGCACTGTTATAACCGAGCGCACCGGTGCGCTCGGTTACGCAATGTGCACCGACGAAAAAAAATTGTATTTTTTTAAGATTGACGCAAGGGCCAACATGGATTGGGATCCAAATATGCAAGTCGTCTCTTAGGTTGGATGTCTTATGACTATACAAACACTATAAATCTAAATTGAAAAGAAAGAGGGAGAAGAAAGGGTAGAAACAAAAAGAATCTAGGGTTTTGTTTGTAAAAATGGATTTCTTTTTTATTTTTGTTTCTAAAAACTGCAGAAAAGGTAAAAAAAAACTACAGAAAAAAAAATAAATAAAAAATAAGAAGAAGAAGAAGTTGAAAAAATAATAAGCTTTGATTTTGTTATTTTACTCCATAAAAAAAACTATAGAAAAAGGTAAAAAAAAACAATAGACTTTGATTTCTTATTTTACTGCATAAAAAAAACTGCATAAAAAAATACAAAAAAACAATAAACTTACTCACATCGTTTGAAATTCTATGGTACAAGGTTTGACTAACCAGAGGTTTGGAATTTTGATTGCGTAAATACTTATGTTTGAACGTATTTCCCTGCTCCATAGTGCTCTCGTGCTCTGTTTGCTCCAGGTATGTATCCTGCAAATCTCTGGCTGAATTTTTTTGCAAAAATAGTGAAATAATGAAAAGTGTTTAGTATTTAAAAAAATGTTTTATGAAATTAGATTTTCGAAAATATTTTTCCGCCCATTTTTCAATTTACTGTTTTTTTCAGTTAAAGAAAATATGGTTGCGCTTTTTTTTATTTTCAGTTATTCGTTTACCAGTGCGTCCTTTAATTTAACCGCACTAGTGCATCATTTTATAAAATGGAACTGGTGCACAAAATAAAAAAACTCACCGATGCAGTTATCTGTACATTATGCATCGGAATGACACTGAAATTTGTGCACCAAAATTTATTTTTGTTTTGCTCAAATGCAAGGAGAAAATATCATATATTATATGGAATGGAAAATTCTTCAAAATCCAACTCGTTCCATAATATTTTTCAAAGTCCATTGCGGAGTTCTCCCTATCCATGTGGAGACGTAATAATTACTTCATATTTTTTTTATTTTTTCACTATCTAATTGAATTTATATATGTTTTTTATCCATGTAGTCAATCACGCACAACTTAATTAAATTTATAATGTATACAAATTTGCAGGTTCATGCAGATTCAACATCGAGTTCAGATGCACAAAATATTCAAACTGCTCCAAAACATTGAAAGTTCTTATCAGGAGCTGCATACCGCAAGGTGCATTTGGTAGATGAAAATGAACAGCCGCTCCACCCTACCAATTGTAACAATATTGCATCTTCTAGCCACAATCCCGGGACAATGATGGTAATTAAAATTATAACTGTTTGGTATATATATTGATTAATATGTAATTATTTCAACGTCAAACCAATTTATAATCATGCAATATTGTCAACATGGTTACTAATTGATATCATATATTTTGTACTAATCATGTTCAATTTTTTTTTTAATTATTAGGATTGTAGTGATGATGAACAACCTACCTACCATCTTCCATTGCACCCCACAAAAATTTCCAAAAGAGAGAAGACCGAATTAAGAGAAAAAATCGAAGAGGAATGATATCAAGAATGGTTGAATCAACCACTGATTCAATTCCCTCTACGTCTAGATTCACCAATTAGGAATGACTACAACAATAGTAGTTCTTCACAAACTGGCAATGGAGGTAATCAAATAGAGGTTGGTATGGATGATTAATTAAGGGATACGACTACCATGGAGACAATGTTGTTAGATGCATTCGAAAATGATGATCAGCTAGTGGATGATGCTCATATCACTGACACCTTTTTTGAAAGCCTTAAATTTGCTTCCACCACCCCTCTCTTTGGACCTGGCGGTCAGACAAATTCTACCCAGTTGGGGACAAAAATGTTACTATAAAACTTGAATGCAAAGTTTGGCTAGTCGAATGCATGTTTCTAGGAACTTTTGAGGTAAGTTACCATAAAGTACTCCCCTTATATAAATTTGAAATATAATCAGTACATTGAAATGATCATTACAAATGTTAAATTTTATGAACGTTAATAATTATATCTACATTAATGTACATTTAATATTAATATGTTTTTCCATGATCACCAACTACAGGTTATTCAAAGATAAAGTTATTTCGAGTGATAATGTCTCGCTCGATAGTTGCCAAGAGGCAAAGAAATTGTTGAAAATGTTGGGTGTTGAGTACATATCATATCATTCATGTCCAAATTATTGTATTCTATATAGAGGATAATATTCATACAAAGAGATGTGTCTAAAATGTGGGCATGACAGGTATGATAAATCAAAAAATAAGGGTAAATCACGTATTGTTCCTCCTTTTAAGATATTGACGCACATTTCTATAATCCCAAGGATTCAAAGGCTCTTTTGTTGCAAAGAATTAGCTATGTTGCAGGGATGGCATGCCTCACACAGAAGTGAGTTGGGAGTTATGTGAATCCCAACTGATTCAATAGCCATAAAGCATATAGAGGATACATGGCCCGAAAAATTCAAGAATGAAGTACGAAGTCTATGACTCAGCATAGCCATGGATGGCATCAACCCATATTCCCTCAAGAACACCAACTATTTTGTTTTGCCTATAGTAGTGATCAATAACAATATCCCCCCATGTTTTTCTGTGAAGAATGAACATCTTATGTTGGCTCTCATAGTCCTTGGTAGAAGACAAGTGAAGAATATGGATGTCTACTTACAACCACTGGTAGATGAATTGAAGGAATTATGGGATGGGATAAATGTATATGATCTATCAAGACCCATCGTAGTAGAGAGGATTTTTACGTTGTATGGCATATGTGTTTACACGACACATTATTATCCAGGCTTAGGAGTTTTCTCTGGTAAATTACATGTTTAATTTATTGATTTTTTTATATATAATGTAACAATATTCTTTCACATATTAGTTATTTAATTAGTTGTAATAATATTTGTTCTAATCTTCATGATATTCTTAAATGTACCATGCATATTAAATAATGTATAAAAATATAATCTCGCAGTTCTTTTAACAAAAGGGTATTTTGGATGTAAATGTTGTGGACCTTCTCTGAAAGCTAGATGGTCCAAGGACCTACGAAAGCCAGTGTATGATTTCTGCAGGTTATTCCTACCAGAACAACACCCTTACAGAAGAGTAGAATCCACTTTCAATGGTAAACGAGAGAGAACCCAAATGCCTCCAATAGTGACACCAGCTGAATGGCTTAGAGCATATGATGGAGAGAAGGATAATTTCATAGAAATGTTCGATTCAAATGGGGTGCCTAAGTTCGATGATCCAGATTTCTTCAACACCTATGTTGAGAAATTTCCCATTGGGATGAAAAGGAAATCTATCTTTTTTTACCTCTCATATTGGGAGCATCTTAATATTTCCCACTTATTAGATCCCATGCATATATTTAAAAATGTTTCATATTCTTTATGGAGGCACATATCATCGAAACAAAGTGACACATTGGCTGTTAGGAAAGATCTTATTACTTTAAAAACTGAAAAGAAATATTGGCCAAGATGATTAGAAAGTACGGGATCAGAGGCAGGCACTGGTCCCTCTAATTCATGGTTTTTCAAACAAGGTGATGTCCCATGGATTTTAAAAAAAGATGATATATCTTTGGCAAAGGAAGTTATAACGGATGTGAGGGTGCCAACTTCATACGGGTCTTCACTATGGCGTTGCTTCACTATGGATGACCATTTTTCGGGGTTGAAATCGCATGACCATTTGAATATTCTAAGAGTATGTATAATTTCAAAAGCATGATTTTATTATTTTTTATATTAATAAATTTTATCACATGTGGGGATCATAAAACATAAACAATTTTGTATATTATTGCATGTGTTTATAACTTTGCAGTGGCATTATCCTTTTTTTGTGCGTGGGTGTGTGAAACATGAATTCCCTCAAGACCTAGGACGTTCCATATCTAAATTATCTGCATTTGTACATTGGAACACGTCAAATGAGATTCATGTGGCTAGCATTCCACGGTGGCATGAAGAGATAGTTGAGATTGTTTGTATGTTTGAGAAGGATCTGCCGACGAGTTTCATGGACTTATAGGTTCATCTTCTAATCCACCTAGTAGATGAGGTTGAATTAGTTGGGGTTGTTTCTTGTCATTGGATGTTCTTCTTAGAGAGGTACATGAAGAGATTGAAAGGTTTTGTTCGACAAAGGGAAAAACTTGAGGGGTCTATGGCAGAGGGGTACATATTGTATGAGTCTTTCTACTATGCCAGTGATTACATCAAGCAGATTCACAATAGACCAGGTGCGGTGATTTGGGACAATCAAATGGATGAAGACAAAAGAGAAGGAGAGTTGCTCCAAACAAGTGGAAAAAAGTGCTTGATAAAGAGTAAGCGACTTATAATATTTCAAATTTACAAAAATTAGTTAATATTCATGTTGAACTTCGATATAATGTATATTTTGATCTCTGAGTACTATATAATTTTGGTTTGATTTCACCATCGAATGCAGAAATTGAAGCAATCAATAAATTCATTCTTTACAATTCTGAAGCGACACAGCCATGGGTCGCATTATACAAACAAAACAGGATGAAATGGGATAGTGACAGGAAATAATTCAAATGATTGAATGGTAGAAGTGTGCCTTATCCCAATCATTTAAAAGAAAGTATGCCAAAAATATGCCCCAACAGTTGGGTTGATGACCAAGTCAGAGAGAAATACGGTGCTACCAGTCGTTACCCGCGTGCTAAAGAGGATGCGCTAAACATAGGGATTGGGTGCAACAACTCGGGAATAATATTTTCAATTTATATGTAAATTTGAAACTTATATTAAGACATCTACATTTCATATTTTAACTATTGTTGGATTATTATTTATAAGGCACATGACACTATGATTTTTTTAACTTTTTTATAATAGGTGCATTTGTTCCCATCTATGTGGGCATATGGACACCATTTTCGCACAGAAAATGCCAATGTTGGAAACATCACTGAAGATTGTGGAGTGGAAGTTGAGTTCGATTAATCTAGTCGATCTAGCCACCATGATCAACAACTAGTATGAGGGACGGTAGGTTACGTCGGAAAGATACAAGAGATCATTGAAGTGGATTTTTCTTCTTTCCAATGTGTTATTTTTAGGTGCAAGTAGTGGGATCCCTTTGATCAGAATAATGAAGGTGATCATGAGAACCGAGAGTGATATGGTACATGTGTTATTTCATCAATACTTATACCTTTTAAGATGGGTTTTTCGAAATATTAATATAATATGTATTTTCAATTAATTGGTAATTTGCATTGTGTTAATGTTAAAATAAATAATTCACTTGATAATTTGGTATTATGTTGATCTCAAAAACAATGGCATATTGTATAAATTAATTCTTTTTTTTGTATCTAAGATCACAATAAAATAATTATAATTCTAAAGTATAGGAATTTATTTGCATTATTTTCTAAAATTTATTATGTTACAATAAATCATATTATTCTAGATTTATTATTTTATAATTATTTAATATTTACAAATTTTAATAAATTCATTTCACATTAATACAATTAAAATTTTACAAATTTTACATACAATCAGGGAAAATTTTAGGGGCGAATTTTAGCCCAAAGTCGAATTTTAAGGGATTTTAAATTTTAATAGGGTGAATTTTTTATATAAAACCCATTTTTTATAGTTTAATAAAGTTATCCAAATAAATATTTTAAAAATAATTAATTATTAAATATCAGCCCACCAAAAAAAGGGCGCATAAAACTGGAAAAATGAAATTCACCCCCGATTTTTTTTGGTTGGAGCAGATTTCCATGGCATTCGCCTGGATTTACAGGGTCGAAGGGAGGGGTTAGAGTGATTTTCCCCATCTTTTCAATGGTTCGGAGAGGTGGTTGGACACCGATATTCTTGCTGGCTGAGCGAGGCCGGCCCTCTCTGGTACGTTCAGTGTTAGGGCCCTCCCATAGTTCGTATATAGCAGAGATACACTTTGAAAGAGATGGTATTGGTGTTGTGGGAGGTAACACTCACCACAGCCTACGCGCTCGGCCTCAAGCGCATGTACAAGCTCGTTCTCAGACTTCAACGCCGACTAATAACACAGAGGAACCCCGCTTTTCGCCCGTTTTTTCAACGGTATGCACCTTCCTTCCCTTTCTCAAATAAATAATCCATCAAAATCTTCATGATAGCTATGCATCATAAGCCTTCTTGAATTAGCCTTCATTGTGGTCCTCAATGCTCAGGGTAAAGAATTTCACATCACAAATTTGCAATCATAGTCTACCCTATGTATGTCTACTTGCTGTAGGAAATGAAATGTACATATCAAAGAATGATGAAAATACACCATGAGGGCAGACTATACTGGGTTTTTTCAAATGTATTTGGTTGTCAAGGTGTAGATCCCATTTCCATTAATTCAGGCCGACATAACCAATGTAGCAATCAATGCTCAGGGTAAAGAATTTCGCATCACAAATTTGCAGTCATAGTCTACCCTATGTATGTCTAATTGCTGTAGGAAATGAAATATACATATCACAGAATGATGAAGAGCCACCATGAGGGAAAACTATACTGGATTTTTTCAAATGTATTTGGTTGTCAAGGTGGAGATCCCATTTCCATTAATCCAGGTCGGCATAACCAATGTAGTAATCAAACAAAAGAGGGGACCGGGATCCTTATGGGATTTTGCTGAAACTCAGCCGGTCATTACCAGCCATAAATTCCACCAAATTGTGGGCATAGTGCTTGTTGACAAACCATTAAATTTTTTTGATGCTTGCCTGACTTATTTTATTTGCCTCTCTGGGAAACATTGGTAACAAGGAATATCTGGATCCTTAGATCCTTCTTCCTTTATAAACAGGCTTTTATATGAAGTGTCCGATAAATCTTGAGAGTACTTGTGGTCAAAATCGGGCGATCTATGTCATAGAGATGAAATCAACTCTAATGAGATCCTTTAGATAGTCCAATGGGTATGCTCTGTTGGATGCATTTTCATGTACTCGACTAGTAGCTTTGATTTCTAATGCCTTGTTTTTTTTGTAAATGTTCTGTCAATGCTTTCTCATCCATTTTGTGATTAAAAATTAAATCTTGATGTTCTTGTTCTCTGACTCATTGTTGTATTAAAAGTGTCAATTTATCTTGAATCTTTTGATTATAGTGAAACGACAGCTCGTAGAGTCTCTTGAAAACCAGGTAGCTTTTCAAATTTTCTCACTAAGTGTGATGGGTGTGGTTTTAGTTAGTGTGAAAGCCATTTTCAGAAATGGACTGTGCTTCTATATGGTTATTATGTTTGACATCCAATTGATAGTTTTTGGTTGCAATTAGTTTCATTCATATTTTGATTGGAAAGATTTTGAAAAATTATAATGATCAGTCTTTTTTTCTTATTTGATTTGTCAAATGCATTGCCTTTTTGAAACAGAAGACAATTTTGAATTAAAAGTGCATTGCGAGCCCATTGTACATATTGGGCCTTTCCTCCAAAGCTCACATAATTGTTTGCCAGACTAAGTATTAGTCTGATACCATACTTTCTGGCTTGAAAGACCACAAATTCCAAAGCCTGAACCAAAAAAATCCCAAAAATCAGATTAAAACAAACAATGCTAGCAGATCCAGACACCCAAAAGAAAAATCTCTTGAAAAAAATGGGTTGAGGTCCTGAAGGCTTGATGTAATGCAGCCCCCATGCACAAACCTCAAATACTTGTTCATCATATACACCAGGAAAAATCTGAAATGCCTTGTACTGACCATTGTTGAAGGCCCAAGTCCTAGCAACATTAAGCCTAAGAGCTGAAGCTTGTTGAAAAACAGAGGTAACTGTATTTCTCTGTGTTAGATCTTTTCCACAGTCATTAACCAATAAGAGTTGATACAAACACACTTTGATTGCTTTTGCAATCACCATAACTGCCATTTTTTAACCTTGGCTTTGTTAGCTTATGGTCATCACCAACTTGCAAAACCTGAGAAGGAAAAAGGTAAAAATACCAAGAAAAACTCATTAGATACATTATACCATAAATCTTAATGACTCAATTTATATTATTCCACTAGAATTTTAATTACCTTTCCAAATGTTTCAAGATAAAAGGGAAAAATAATGGTGTTGGCTATGGAAAGCATGTGCAAAGCATCAGAAGAAATAGATAAGTCCAAAGGCAAACCGGGAGCTGCTGGAAAAAGTGGGTAGAAGCTGTTCACAGTACTACAAATTTACATCCACGAAGTTGATATTTACTATAAAGATAAATAAATATATAAAATCAATTTCACAGCTTCTCATTGGATTTATTCCCAGCATCTTACAACCTATTGAAATTTGTATCAAAATCAGAGACAGTACTTCAGGGACATGCCTATGCTGGCTTAGAATGTGAGTTGAAAGCCTTGCAAGCCGATCATTTGAGATTTTTTCTGGAATCCGGGAGATTTCTTCACTGCTAAGGTGTCTTAGGACATCTACTGTGAAAATTCCAATGGTAATCTTCATCATGTAGTAGATTTTACTCCAGGAGAAGCAAACCAAATGTTCATAAACTCACTTTCTATGCACAAAGATTCTCGCAGTAATAAATGTAAGCAACATCTAGTGAAATAATGTTTCATGCTAACCTCATCCAAGCAGAAAAGCCCTGGATTTGCAACACAACTTATCTGCATATATGTTTAGTGATTTTCTTCAAGTCAAATTGATGAACAATGAAAAAAAACACAAAATTTGCACAAGAAACAAAGATGCCAAAAAAATGAATTCAATGGAATATTGGCATACCTGATGAGTAGGATCAAAAGCATGAACATTGAATGGTGGTTGCACGAACATTTAGCAGATATGTCAAGACTTAGAATTATACATAAGACATCATTTCAAATGCTGAAAACATAATAATTGAAAACATTAAGTCTTGAGGATAAAAATTGTTTGCTAGGAAAGATAGAATTATCTGATATTAAGATACCTGTGGAAACAAATAATCATGATGAGCATCACGTGTAGATGGAACAAGGACAACATGTGCACTAGGTCCCATCTCTTCACAATAATCTCTTAACTGCACTAATAATGCATTAGAATAAATACTTGATTAATGATTTTGCTGAATTTAGGCAGACTAACTTATGTGAATTGAAAGCACAGTAATTACAGACCCTTGCACAAACTTCCTCCTGGAATATTTCCTCATAGAACCTGTCTACTGTTCCACTTTTTATCTGTGGATGCTTTGAAACAACAAAAGGACCCATTTGTAAGAAACAAAAGAAAAAAAATGGTTCCTCAGTCAAAAGTTCACCGTGGATTCACAGGGTAAAATGTATCAAAATTTGCAACTTGCAAGTTGACCCCAAATTAAGTTCCTACGCATGGCACATACCAAAAGAATATTATTAACTTGTTTTTTCTTGTCATACACAAGAAGCTCTACTAATGGTTTAAATGATAAGTTGTCTGTAGTGGTGAAGGGACCTACAACAATCAACTACAAGAAGGAAATTTCAAATACGTAAAAATTTACTCACTAACATGTAGAGCTACTAACATGATCTCTGTGACATTAGGGGAAAAAAAATAACTACTGAACTTGTGAAAGAATGAACAAAAAGTGGAATTCGCTCAATGGTTTTATTTGCAAGAATGAAGCATTGCACAACAATAGTAAAGATTTTTTTAGGCATGTTTCAATACATTGAGAGGGGCCATACTGTTATAAAATCACTCGAAAAGGAGAAACTATTGTACCTGCAAATATATGATTAATGATGAATGATTGTGTTATGAATTGGAATTCACATTTACAGATAACAGCAATTGCAACCATAGATATAATAGCTATAAACAACAAATAAAAGGTGGCTGTAGTTACCATTGAAATAGTTTTTCCAGTTCTAGGCAATGGTTTCATCTATGGTGCCTGATCCATTGTTATTCACTTTGCTGAAGGGGCATCCTGATCTCGTGGATGCATAGAATTTGAAAGAGGAAATGAATCAATTACCCTTGATGCAACTAGACAGTGCCCACTAGGATTGTGACCTTCAACTCCAATCACTTGGAAAAAATTCTACAAAATTAGTCATGCTCCTTTGTCCAAAGCTCACAAACACATTGACTGCCAGATGTTAAAAATAAAAATAACCTCTTAATAAGGAAATTCAAAAATTGTTATCCATTCTATACACATTTTGTAGGAAAAAAAAAGCATAGGATTTACCTGACCAGGGAATAAATAAAATTTGGCCATCTTTTAGAGGTCAAGCCTTACCCTTTGGCCTCAAGAGTATTCAACCTTGGCAACACGATGGGAGTTAACAATCAGGAACAGTTTCACAGCACCAATTTTTTTCATTTTTTAGTATGGTTCTTATTTTGTTTGTTTTGGTTTGTACATGTACTATAAGGTGGTCTTTTGACAATTCATCATTTTACTTGTACCTATGAAATTGCATTTTAACTTATGCACTACAGGATGGATGGCACAACTTTGAAGCAACCAACCTGCCTTGAAGCAGAACCGACTTATCATTCAGATGGCCCTCTCCATCGCAGTAAACCAACCCCACAACAAAGACACTTTCCTATCAGTAGATAACTGATGTGAAATGGAGATTCCAGAACAATAGCTAATAGAATCTACAGCCTCTTAAATAGGTGCCTGACTTCTTGAGATAATTATAGACATCAATGATGAATTTAAGTGAGATGAAAAGCATTTCAAGATGATTGCAATACAGCTTAGGCATTCATCTGTGATGCAATAGCAACATGATTGAAAACATTTCGAGCTTTCTTGGCAGCCAATGCAGTGGCAAATGTCTTGATCTTCCTCTCCAGAAATTCAAACTGAGACACCAGATGCTCCTCTTATGAAACAAAACAACTTATATATATTTTATTTAAACGGAAGATGCACATCAACATATTTCCCAAAAGGACAATTCATTGTGTAATGTGGTGTGCTATGAAGTGCTTAGACCAAGAAGCTATTATCCTGGAGAATGAATTCAAGCATATAACAAATTTAGAAAAGCAAAGTGATAGTAAGTACCTTTCCCTCAATGTTGTCATACATGTAACGGCATCCTGGACTAGGTAATAAGCCTAAATTTTGCAGAGAACAACTATTGGCTTCTGGCATCCTTTTAATAAGGTCATCTTGAGACTCTGATACAGCTCCTTGACCCACTATGGAATCCAAAATATGCTTATTGAATACAAACTGTAATACACATTTACCTGAACGATTCTCAAAAGGAGTAATAGGACCGGGACTACTTAAGACTGTTGACCTCTGTTTCCCATTAGAAAGCCTTCTATCTGTACTGGGAGTTCTAATAACGGATGATGGAGACAATGTGTATGCTGTATTTTGCAAAGTAGAAATATCTGATTGTCGAACTGGAGTCTGCAGCAGCTTATCTTCAGACAGAATGGTGGGTGAGAATTTAGAAGAAGAGAGAGTAAACATTCCTGACATAGAGGGCTCTGTTTTTTATTAAGATATTGAAATATTCAAAATACTTTAAACAAATTGGCTTGTAAAGCTCATGGTGATTATTTTAAGGGGATCTGATACTCATCACCAGGAATATGTACAAAACAAGAAACAATGATTGGGAAAAGCTGTGAATCAAGTTTGCAGGGAAATAAATCAGGGGAAACGATTAAAACAACTAATGGGATTGGAAATGGAAATAGTTTTGAAGCTTTTTTATCTTCATCACTTGTTGATATGTTAGATGTGCTACAACACCAACTAAAGAACTTGAAGTATGTTCTCAATGAAGTGGATCTTACAGATCTCTGGCGAAGCTTGACTAAATCCCTTTGTCTTTACTAACATTCCTTTAAGCAATGCCAAGTTTTTAAATTGTGGCATTTCCTAGTCTGAAGCTAATATGCATGCATTTTTCCCAGTATTTAAGCCATTATATTCTCATCCTACAGGTTTCTTCCCAAATCTAAGTGATTCATCAAGGTTGCGTGTCATGCCATCCACTGATGTAAGTTATGCACAAAAAATATTGCATGCCCCATCTTCAGCCATCAATCATAGCAAGGATGATGGCAAATTCAAATGCTTATGGAATACAATAAATATCTACAGGAAATATGAGCTGTTCATTGAGAGGATAAAACATCATTCTAGCAATTTACAGTGCAAGCATGTCAGATTGAAATCATTGGTGAAGTCAAACAATTTGTGATGGTTCAGAAAGTGGTAGTATGGATGAGACCCTTAATCAAAGTGTTGATATCAGCATGTGAACTTTTGGTTTTTTTAAACATCTGAAGTTCTGTGTCTGGTTTAGTTTTCTAGTAGCAGGCTAGTACATATTTTAAATTTATGAAAACCAGCAATACAAAATTTTATGTCACCAAAAAATATGAGTGAAATTTCTCTTTTCAATAAATTCCTGCTGGATTTTAGAGAAATTATACTGGAAAAAGCCACCGTAAAAGCCTTCAAAAAGTCGGGTTAAAAAGATAAATTATATTATTTCTATTTAAATTTAAAAATAAAATATTAAAAAAAAAATTATCTAGGAAAAGTTTACAAATACATGAAAATTAATTTACAAATATATTTAAAAAATATTATAATTGTGAAATTATGACTTTGAGAGAGAAAGGAAAATATTGCCAACACTATTGGGTGGAAGAATTATGCCAAATTCAACAAGATTTTTTTTTGATTGCAAATTCATCATAACTAAATAGTTTCAATTTTGACTATGGCAATGGAGTTGGGCATAGAGTCCTCAATATGAGCATTAGACTTGATTTGCAAATTTATTAAAAAAAGCTTCATAAATTTTTTGGGGATGAAGATCCTGCTATAAAGACAAATATGTTAAAATATAGAATATTTAGAAGAAGATATCATTGATATAAGAAGATTAAAATATTGTTATTCTTTTTATAATCATGATTTTTTAAATATAAAATAATTATTGATTTCAAATTAATCTATATTTTTTCCATGGGTTTTGTATAGTTATTTCAAATGAATTTATAGTTTGTCCGTGGGTCTTGGATATATGGTGATTGTCCTTGATGTGGATTCACTGACAGGTTCAATTCCTTGGGCTAATTCCCTTGGCCAATTGGAGTGATATATTGAACATGATGAAGATACAGTCTAAAGAAACTTAAAAAATAATAATAATAATCTATATTTTATTAAATAATTTAGTTGCATTTATTTAGATTAACATTTTATTAATTTAATAAATATAATAAATAAATAACTATTAAATATCACATTTAAAAATAATTTAAAAAATAAATATTAATTCAAAATTTAAAATTATCCACTTATTAATTAAAACAAATATATAAAAGGTTTGTGTCAAAATTTTGAAACTAGTATAACATATCAGTTAATCATTAAAGAAAAAGATGAGAGGGGTTTAAATTTTCAAAACTCTTTACAATATGTTGTAAAAAATTATGTTTTCTTGGAAAACATATACATATATGTGTCATCTATCGAGGCGACAAATTTGCTTAGATGCTCAAAAATAGTGGGAGTCCAATAAGAGTATTTGAATCTTATTTTTTATGGTGGAAATGGATTCACACTATTAAAAACCCGTGGGATACCCAACATCTTGAATTTTGACAAATGTAACCTAGATTTATATAAATTTATACAAGATCTTATCAATATGCAGCATTTTATCAAAAATTTGAGAGAATTTCCATGATTTTCTAGGAAAATTTAAAGCCTGATTAGACTAAGACTATACATACATTTTCAAAGAAGATAACCATCATTACTAGTTGCACTGGCCTGAAGTTCTTCATTTATGTCGGTTGCATTGGCTATGATGTTTACATTTTGTTTCTCTACTTAATATTTGCAATTTTATTTTTGAGTCTTTGAATTTATCAGAGATGGGTGCACTGTCATTTCGCACACATTTTTACATTTTTCCATGAAGATTTATGATGACATTATTGCCTCCCTACATCGATGTTATAGCGCCCGGGGATTGAACTTGAAACCTCTCCCTCTATAATTATTAAAAAAAGAAGAAAAAAAAAGAAGAAGAAGCCCTCCTCTATTTTATGAAACCGCTTACCTTCCCTTGAGGTGGAGTGGACATACATGGTACAAAGTGTGTACATGTGTCGAGTTCTTTTATTCAATGTGTATGGTGGGACTATCACAACCCATGTGCTACATACATGGTATGAGGTATGTACGAGTGTCGGGTTCTTTATATGATGTGTATGGTGGGACCAACATGACCAATGTGTTCAATCAGTTTAGATGTTGATCTGTCCAATTACTTTAATTTTTCTCATGTGTATGGTGGAACCAAGTCACAATCCACGTGTTCAATCAACTTATAGATATAGAACATTGTGGCTACTAATATTAAACTTGAAACCTTTCCCTCCTTCAAAAACCAACCTCCTCTATTCATTAAAACCACTCTCCTTGTTGTTTATTTGCTCATGGAAGTGTACAGTGGACATGTAATTTTTCACTGGTAAGTTGTAACATGCTTAATTTTTTCCATGTTTGTTTACTCATATTTCTTATAATTAATTAATTACATTAAACTGAAATCAATCTATAGATTTTTATTATTAATATCAATAATAAATATTAGTACAATGGACATCATTTTTCAATTGTAACCTGTGTACTTTCTCACTTTTAATAACTAATGTAGATTCATCTTAACCCTGGATTTACCAAGTGTCGAGTGGGATCAAAATTTCATGAGATGTAAACATGTTTTAGAGTTAAAAGAGATTTGATCCCTCTCCGTTCTTGGTAGATCCAAAATTAAGATGAATCTAGGCTGATATATTATAACAATAAACCATTACAATATAATATATTATAACATTTTTCCTCTCCACTCATGAAACCCTATGTTTCATACTTTGTTGTTAAGATATGAAGGTGTAATATTTGGAAAACATAAAGGGTTATATTTTAGGTAAAGAAAATTGGTTTTGTAATTTTTGAATGTTTTAGTTTTAGGTTAGTAGTATGAGTAGGAGGGAGTGTAGTTTGTTTTTCAGTTTATTCAGGTTTTTCAGTGTAGTTTGTATTTGTTCATATTCTTCATTTCTCGAAAAGTAAAAAGCATTTGTTTGATGCACTTAGTTTCTTTTCTGCATTCATAACATTAAAGGAACTGAAAAGAAAAACTTGCATTTGCATGTAGGATTGTGTGTTTTTTGCAAAAAAGGAACATTAGGAAATTTGCATTTAGTTTTGTGCTCAATGTTTTCTTTTGTTCATTGATTTGTTTGCTCACAAAATTATTTGCTCTCTTCCCTTTGTAGCTAGGTCTTTCATTGAAAAACTAAAAGTGAAAAGTTTGCTTATCATTCTTAGTTTGCATTTAGGAATTTCTACATACATCATCGTGGTACCATTGAAAGGAAAATTGTTAAGCAAGATCAACATAAAATTAATCTCAATTTATCTAAAAACGCATTGGAACCATAACGATAACATTTAGAAGGTCTAGGCTAGAGACGTGTTCTGGCGTCGTAAAACATAGCAGCTGTCGTTAACTTGTCTGCGATACATTCCGAGTGTGATATCTCACCCCACGTACGTAAGTATATCGTAGCACATCCCTTGGGGTGGCGTTACAGTACGATAAGTATATAGGTGGTGCTCTCACTGTGCGGTTTCGCATTAGACAGCGCTATTACGGACTTGGGCCTCCACGTACCTTCGGGTATATTTGGGAGGACAACTTTTAGGTGCTATCCATCCATAGTGAACCGATTCGGCCGCCTTTAAATTGTGATACACCGAACACAGCATTCGGGGAGATTGCCTGCCCGTACTTCTTGGCTTGCCAGGAGGTATTCTGCAGTTCACAGTTTACTGGTAAACCCTTTTGCCTAGCATTACCCTCTTTTTGTTTATTTATTTTTGGTTAAAATTAATTAGCAATCGTGGAAGAACATAATCCTACCCCCCGTCGTTCGCGTAGATTAGCTTTAAAACCACCTTTACCACTATAAGTTACTTCTAGTAGGCGAAGGCGATCAAAATCTGCCCAACAGTGATGTTGATGTTGTGGATGATATTACTTGATGCTTCATGATGGGTGTTCTTTCTCACTTTCACATAATCTTGTTATAGCCTTTGCTTGATGCTTTTGTTGCTATGGTCATGTCAGGCATTAATTAATTGTCTTCAATGTTCAATGTGTGAAGAGTGCAAATGTTCCCTTGATGCGGTTTAAATTCAGGCACAATAGATTGTTGTTATGCACCATGTTTCCCTGGCTCCTACATATTGGAATATGCCCAAAATGATTTTGGAGAGTGATATCCATTCATGGAAGGATATTTTCACTCGTCTTTCATGGAAGTTTATTTGCACTCGTCTTTCATTCTCTCATGAACCAAGTGAAATTTCTTGGGGAATTTCTAATCAACAAGTTTTAGGAGTTTGTGTCAGATTTGGGTAGACTCGTAGAATGATTAGCTTGTGGCTGCTATAAACTCTTTTTGTCAACCCATGGATGCATGGGTTAAATTTGCACTTGATTTGTAGTTTCCAATGATTTGACATTAAGAATCATTGGTTGACTATGGTGATTCGCTGACTTCTTTTCTTCTTTTTTGCCCCTTTCCCTTAGATGGTCATTCATGGGAGGGGAAGTTCCAATGAATGTATGATTTGTGGTGTGCATTTATCTATTGGTTAACTCTTTGGTAACATCCCATGACTTTTATTTCAATGGAACTTGGTTAAATAACAAACACTAAGTGCTAATTAGGAGTTTTAAATGTTTGATACAATAACTAATTTTGCTTTATAGGATCCCAAATGTGCTTTTTGGGCCTGAAACTTTACATGGCACCCGTGTGTTTACAAATCATGGAAAACATTTGAGTCTTTTAGGTTATTTCATGGCCATACTGGACGTGTTTCACTATGGAAAGGAAACTATGGTCAACATGAGGACAATGTATTAAGGGATTTCTTTCCATTGATAAGTAAAAGAATCACTAGTAACTGACTAGTTTCCTTCCTCACTTTTATCATGGAAAATGATAGAGGATATGTTTCAACTTCTTATAACCAATTATTTACAACTTAAGGGAGAGGTGTTTTGGGAAGGATGATTAAAGTTATTGTAATATTTTGTTGTTTTGTTTAAAGCTTTCAAGTGTTCATTAGGTGATTTGGAGATATGATTTAATTTAGTGGAAATTTTTTTATATTTTATATTTGAATGATGTTCTTTGTTTTATAGATGATGACTCATGATGTTATTGTTTTTTGTATAATGATTTATTTTTGCTTTTGGGCTTGGGCCTTGGCACAACATTTTAATAAAAAATTGCATAATGGTTTTTGTGAACATTACACTTATTTTACTTTGAAAGCTACTTACAAATCTAGTAATTCTCAACTCTTGAAAAATATTGATGCAGGTTTCTAGATCGATTTGAAATTTTACTTCTGGAATATTCAGTGAGATGTCAAAATCTAATCCTGGGAAGAAACTATCAAGGCAAATTGATGTATTATCATACTTTAAAAAGTCTCAATCCAAGAATACACATTCTCTTCATGCTTCAAGCTCCTTTGAACAATCTGTTACTGAGAGAGATGTTAACTCTTGTGAAAATGCATATGATATCCATATGATGGATGAAATAATAGGTTCCTCAAGTGATCAGGGTGAGATAAATGCAGTTTCAATAGAAATTAATGATGAAAATGTTAAAGATATTTCCTTGGAAGGTGACACAAACCATTCACGGAAAAGGAAAAAAGGCCAGTGGACCATAGGGAGAAAATTCCAAGATGATTGGCTCTCAAGTTTTCCATTTATTGAAGAAATACCTTCTACAAATGAGGATTTACGAGAAGTTAAATGTCTTGTGTGTAGTTGGAAAAGTTGCAAGGTAGTGAAATTTCAGATGAAGCTAGATACAGTACAAAAGCATGCAGGAAAGGTTTATGAAAAGAAAATTGTAGATGGTAAAGAGAAATCTATTGTCAGATGGAAATCTTTGGAGGAATGCCAACATAGCCAATGTGTGGAAGAATACAAAAAATATTTAATAAATAAGAAGAAACTTGAGGCAAGTGGAGGAACCATCATATCTCAATTTGAAAAGACGATGGAAAGAAGTTTGTTATCCAAGATGATACAATTGAGCACTGTATTTCACATCTTATGTAAAGGTCGTCCTATGACAAATTATCCAGATCAGATGAAATTTCTATCTTTTCTTCACGTGCCAAACTTTCCATCTTCTCATTGGTCCATAACTAGTGGTTGGGAATGGGCAAGATATCTAGCTCAAGTAGAAATTGATGATTTGAAATAGGAGATTGCAAATGCTAGGTTTTTGGCATTGTCTTTGGATGAGGTTACAACTATTGATAATACTTCATGGATTTTCATGAGCATTTATATGGTTAATGACCATATTAGGCATTCCTATCTACTTGGGATTAAAAAGATGAGAGAGACTTCTACAGCTGAAAATATTTATGAACTTGTTCTTAATACTTTGAAGGAAAGTGGTATGGATCATTTAATGATTGCAAAAAATTTGGTATGTGTTGGAGCAGATGGAGCATCGGTAATGCAAGGACAAAGGAATGGTCTTTGTGTTAGACTACAACTATCAGCTTCACCATATATGATTAATATTCATTGTATGGCTCATAGGATGAATCTTGCATTTAAAATAGTAAGCAAGTTTCCATCAGTTTCAAAAGTTGAAGATCTTGTACGTGAGACTCATGCATACTTTTCTCGTAGTCCCAAACGATATTTAGAGTTTTAATAATTTGCAGATGGTGTTACTGATGGAAAAAAACTACTGAAAGATGTTGATACAAGATGGATCTCATTAAATGGACCAGCTCAAAGACTATTTAGTGAGTTCAAATCTTTGGTAGGGTTGATGTATGAAAATCGCTACAATGTAGACAAAGCTCAAGATCTTCTTTTTCAACTAACTGATATAGAAACATTATTGACATTGGCTGGAATTCTTCCTATGCTACATGAAATGAATGTCCTCGTGAAAATGTCTCAGAATCGCACAATGTATATTGCCGAATACACAAATGCGAGAAAGTCAACATGCCTTGCATTGGATAATTTGTATATGATGCCGAACTCTTTTACTGGTCCAGAGTTTACAAGTTGGACTAAGATCATCAATATAGAAAATACTGAAAATTTTTTGACGTTTGATGAAAAAGGGATACTATGTATCACAGTGCGTGGGTATATGGTCCCCTTTCATTATATTAGTAAGACGAGACGAATCACCAAAGATTGCCCCGTGTCAAGAGACCAATTTGATAATATTGTGATCTCAGTGAGACAAAATTTGATAGAAATTGCAAGATCACTATCATCAGAGATAAGAGAATGATTTCCTCGAGATGAATTTTTGGAGGCCATGTGTGTGGTATACCCTCAATATTGGAACAATTGTCAATGTCCAAGAAATTTAAAAGCCGATTTTC
This sequence comes from Pinus albicaulis, assembly GCA_034641835.2. NCBI lineage: Eukaryota > Viridiplantae > Streptophyta > Pinopsida > Pinales > Pinaceae > Pinus > Pinus albicaulis. The sequence goes on along the minus strand of CM076579.1, from coordinate 979,873,894 downwards.
AAAAGAGATTAAAATGTTTAGTAGACCACTTTTGCAAGAAAGTCTCGATACATGGAGAACAGATTGAAGGTATTTTAGATTCATCAAAATTGTATCAACAAGGTGGACGCTTTGCTAAAACAATGTGGAAGCAATATCCTTTTTTGGAGAATCCTAATGAAAACGGTGCTATAACAATATTATGGAATACTTTAAGTGCTAGCCAATACTTGCAAGAAAACATATCAGAATATTTTAAATTAGCATATTTGTGTCAAACCATGATTTTGGGATCAGTGGAGGATGAGAGAATGTTTAGTGCACTATCATTTTTGAAGTCAAAGTTGAGGAACAAGCTTGATAAACATGTGGATACATGTTTAAGATTATATGTAATAAAGTATGACGTTGACAATTTTCCATATGAAAGAGCACTAGCGCTTTGGCGATCAGATTGTGATAGAAGGGGAGAAAACAATATAACAAATTTATCTAATGAACTTGATACAGAACATAATGTTTTGGAGGCTCATAATGACAGTACATCTGAGAAGATCATGTTCACAATGTATAAAATGATGACCAAGATGAGAATTGGGAAATTGAAATACCCTAGGACTCTTATTTTGGTATACATGTTCCGTTGATCATGCAAGATTACTACATGTCAAATTCAGGTAAAAATGGGTTCTATATTTTGTATTTTTCATTGTAACATTGCAACTACATTTCTTTCATGTGTGTTATTTTAAGATTGATGTTTCATATTTAATCCTTACATTGTTTGTTTCTTATTTGTGACAGGAAATGAAGCTGGATTTGATGATTTTGGGACCTATTTCTTTTCACATAGATAGTGTTTGACTAGTATTAAATGATAAATAACTAATTTAACAAGACTAACGCAAAGCATCAATGGGCTCATTCAAGTACATGAAACTACCTTGATGTCTAGCTTTGACATCTTGGAAAATTTTAATGGTATATATGTTGCTTGTGTTTGGGGAATTTTGTTGAGTTTCGAGTTTTATATTTTCTTGAAAAATAATTATTGATATTTGGAAAATGTGTGATTTTATATTGGTATTGGAAACGAAGCTAGTTTTGATCTTTGATTGGAAATGAAGTCGGATTTGATGAAGTTGGGACCTATTTCTTTTCACATAGATAGTGTCCTAGTATTAAATGATAAAGAACTAATTTAAGAAGTCTAACGCTAAGCAACAATGGGCTTATTCAAGTACATGAAATTGTGTTAATGTCTAGCCTTGATATCTTTGAAAATTTTAGTGGTTTTTTTGTTGCTTGTTTAGAGGATTTTGTTGAGTTTGAAATTAGTCTCTTGAATGCTTATGGTTCTCATATCATGCATATATCGATAGATCGATAGATCTAGTTCTATTATTATAATCATTATTTTTTTCTTTATATATTTGGTGGTTTGAGGAAAGATATTTTATTTCCTTTCACTTTGTGGCATGATTTCGACATCTTCACCTTTTAGAATATAGTAAAATATTTTTCTTATTATAGATTTTTCTTGGAAAATAATTATTGAGAGTTAGGTGCAAATGCACAATGTTGTGTAGCATTAGTGTGATAAATATGGGATAGTGCAAAGCATAGTTTTGAATATTAGTCTAAGTTGACTCGTACCTAATCAACTCAGTCAAGTTGATTGTTGGTTGAATGGCTAATTGTTGGTTCAATGGACAGAAGGTCTTGCAGGCACAAATACCAAAGGGGAAAATGGAGCCCATCATGGGGTACTCTTTGTAATTCTCCACCACTGCTACCTTTCCTCAAACTCCTCTCCAACCTCAATATCAGTGCTAGTAGTAGCATGAAAAACAACACTATGCTTAGCAGAACTAGAAGAATGTGTTTTCCAAACTACACAAGAACTACTTCTCTCACGATTCACCATGTGCCATGCTTGGTATCGGTGGTTCTCTTCCTTCTACTCCTGGTTCAATTACCATATCTTCATTGGAACCAACACTCCGAACTCCACTAGACAACGATTCACCATTTTGTAGTAGTGATTCGCCATTTGTACTGGTGATTCACCATGATTTTATAGGATAATATAATCTCGTGAGAGATTCGCCAAAAAATTATATATACATATTATATTATTAATAAAATCGCCTTCCATTTTTCCTATGTATCATGGGGATTCGCCTATTTATTATATATATAAATTTAGGGGGGTTCTTAAAATTTTCCCTGCATACAATTACAATAATAATTAGAATTACAATTTTACAATCTCACGTACAATTACAATTACAATTACAATTTTAAAATTTTACATATATACAATTACAATTTTACAAATTAAAAAATTACAATTACAATTACAATTTTACAATTTTAAAGATTACAATTACAATTACAATTTTAGAAATTCACATATATACCATTACAATTACAATTTTAGAATTTTAAATACAATTAGAAATACAAATATTACAAATTTACAATATCATGATCATTTGGTATTAAATTAATTAATAAACATCACGTTCATGATAACCATCATACAAACATCATATTTGACTAAAAAACACATTCAAAATCACTAACTGCATCATCGTGATCATGATCATCTAACAAAACACAATTAACATTATATATTAACATCATCAGTACAACACAAACATCAGATATACATCTCATGCTATCACATGCACATCTATCTGCAAGCTGCACATTAAATGAACATATCTAACATTACCTAACAACATACACATCATGATGATCACCAACATATAAATTAAGTACAACTGCAGCATGAACATAAAATACATGGACCATAATATATATATATATATATATATATATATAACTGAATAATGTTAAAAATATACAACTATAATATAAATTTCATGGATCAGCTGGTGGTAGTACAACATCAATATTAGTACAAGTGGCCGATGGTCCAGCCTCATCTCCATGATGACTGCTGGTAGATGCTAGTGGAGACTCATGCAAATATGGTGCGGTGCAAGGCTGTGAACGATCATGAGATGATGGTACATTGCACCTCACATACTATCTATCATGTGCTACAGCTCAATCGTAACATGCAATAGTCCTCGTTAGTCGCGCAAAAGTTGTCTTAAGTCCTACGACATGCCGCATCACGTTGTACATGTCACGCAGCATGCCTCTCCACATCTGTGATAGCTTGTCATCAGCCTCTATGTCTCTGAAATCAGCTAGCCTGATGCCCGCCTCAACAATCAATGTAATGAGTTGGTTTCCCAACTCCATCCTGTATCTAGCATCATTAAGACGTCAACCGTGCACCGACGCACCAACAAGAGCAAGTCTTTGATCTGGACCGGCCTCCTGATGATCCTCGGCAATATCTGGCATGCCCTTATCCTCATCATGAGGATCCACACCTGGATCAGGTGGTGGTGGCGGCATCTCCTTGCCATCAAAAGAGCCAATGTTTGCAAAATATATACAAGTACACAACAATAATTAGAGGATTTTATTACATAATTTAATAAAAAAAAGTTAAAGAACATGTTAGAATAATTTTAAATAAAACATTTATATTACCTCTATCATCTGGCGGCTCATCAGTTGTGAAGAGGATGTTGGCACACCCTCGCTAATCCAACCCTGCATAAGGACAGGGGACCAAAATGAAGCGATGCCCATCAACACTGGCTAGAAACTCCAGTGCATTATCTGATATCCTCACTGGAAAAAGAGTCTCCTCCCTCTTGGGCATCAGCTACCCCCACATGTGCATACGTGCCTCAGTAATCGGCCTATGAGGCTACCGAATAAAAGAAGGCCTCGTCTCTAGAAACCTCATAAAAAATAAACAAAAAAAATCTGAAGTAAAAGGGAAGTTGACCCTGCCTTGTGCATGAGCATGACATCTATCTAATGTTGTACAGAACTGTAGCAAAAAAATGGCAGAACACCTAACAAGTCATGGCTGTTGTAGTAAAGAATCAACATAATATAAAAGTTGGAAACTAATCCATTTCCCATCACTAGTGTTGTGTGAAATGGTCGAGATGATAAGTGAGAGACACTGGACCTCCTCATGACCAAACGCACCAATACGTAACTGCCCTCCAATAACCTGAAACTCTGCATGAGATACTAAATTTTCTCCAATGTATCTCTGGGAGTAAACTAACTGACTCCGTACCACACAGCCAGCTGGAACCTCGGGAAATGAGGGAAAATCCACCCCTCTCCTCGATATCCCTGTAATAAAATATACATCCTCCTCAATGGGCGTGTACCACTAGTTGATACCAACCCGAAAAGCATGTTGTTGGGCATTCCACCTTCGGATAAGATGTCTCAAAACAAAACTATGGGACTTTAGGGAAGTAGCCTTCTCATAGAACTTGAGGAGGACTACCTGCCTAAGGAGCCCCTACGTCGCTACTATAATAGGGCGAGGGTATGCATCTCTCTCCCTCTCTCTTGCCTCCCACAGGCGAACCATGTTATACTGTTCCGCCTGTTGTTGTTATTGTTTCCCCTCTTCTCTCCTTTCACATCTCTGAATGATTGACATATTAAACAAAAATTTTTATTAAATGACATAGGTATTTACAAATATACGTATATATTTAATTTTTGAAAAATAAATAAAACAAGAGTCAGTGCGCCAAAAACACAGTCACGCACCAGTCCCAGTGCATCACCCCACAGAGCGCACCAGATGCGGTGCACCTCATGATATCGACCGCACTGGAAGAAGTGCTCCAAAAAAAAATTTAGCGCATCGTTCATTACATGCGGTGTCAGGAGGCCGATGCGCTGACTTCACTATCCACCTGAGGCTTATAACTAAGTCAACACACCGCCCTCCTGCCACCGTACATAGTCGTCGGAGCGGTATTTTAAGATTCCACACCCTTGACCTAGGCAAAATACGGTAAGTCGTGCGCTAACAAAAATAGCCAGGCCGGGGATGTTATCTCAGTCAACGCACTACTCCACCACAATTGAACAAGGTCAACGGTGCGGCCAGGTAGCCGACCGCACTGCTCTTTTTAACGAAAATTTAAATAACACGATGTGCCTTTGGTATCCACCCCGAAATCAGTGTGGATGCCCTTAGCACCAGTTTACCAACCCGAACCATTGACAATGTCGAATTTTGGTTCCATTGTGCTGAAAACATTACCTGCCCCGAGGCTGGTTATTTCGTCAATGCACCGAGTTGCTGCAATACACCATTGTCAACGGTGCGGCTTAGTAATTGACCACACCGCACTTTTTAAAAAAATTTAAAATAACATGATGCGTCATGCGGTACTACGCCGGAACCGGTGTGGATACCGTTAGCACTAGTTGTGGTGTGACCTGTAAATTTACAGGCAGCACCGCAAACCGATGCGAGCCGAACGGCTTGAGCACACCGCGCGACAAATTTTTTTTTTTTTAATTGTTAATTTTAAGGTTTTTTCAAATTCTAATCCGCTAAAAGGTTTAATTATGGAAAAACAATAAAAATACATATACATTTACCCATCGAGGAGGCATATTGGTTGTACAATTTGCAAAAGAAAATTTGTCCATTATTTTATAAAATTCAAGCTGGAGATTGGTGGCAATGCACAGCAGCAGTGCGTGAATTAAGTGCAATGGGAGAACGGATTTCAGTGCGGCTCAAACAAGGATAACTTGCATCGGTGCTTGAGAGCTCTGTAGCACTAACAAAAGTGAAAAATGCAGTTTTTTGGCCTTAATTTTTTTTTATTTAACCCTGTTTCGATGCGCGAGGTTTTTATTGGCATACCGGTGCGTTTCCACTATGCCGCCCCGAGCAGTTTCTGTTTTCGCGTGCATTTAGGAGGCACCGGGGCGACCTAGCGGTAACGCATCGGTGCTCTATAGTAATAATATGCACCGGGCACGATGTCCGGTGAACCAATGATTTGTGCGGTTTTTTTGTTGTAATTATTATTTTTAATCCTTTTCCAGTGTGGGGCATTAATGGGGCCCCAATGCGTTTCGGTCATTCTGCACCGGGTGATTTATATTCCGCATGATTTTTATGAGACACAGGGGTGACTTAGTGGTAACACACTGGTGCTTTACAGTAATAAGATTCATCGGGAATGTTGTTCGGTGAACCAATTATTTCTGCAGTTTTTTGGCCGTAATTTTGTCTTTTTTTAACCCTTTTCCAGTGCGTGGTATTACTGGAGCCTCGGTGTGTTTCAGTCATTCCGCACTGGGCAGTTTCTATTGTGCACGCTTTTTATGAGACACCGAGGCAGCTTAGAAGTAATACACTGGTGCTCTACAGTAATAAGACACACCGGGAACGTTGTCCGGTGAACCATTGATTTGTGTGGTTTTTTGGGCGTAATTTTTTTTAAACCCTTTTCCGGTGCGTGGAATTTATGGGGCCCCGGTGCGTTTCACTCATTCCATCCCGGGCGGTTTCTATTCTACACGCTTTTTATGAGACACAGATGCTGACGAGTTGACACGCACTGGTGTTGTTCCTTAATAAAAGGCACCAGGCGGGTGTGTACGAAGCGCATGATTTCCAGTGTGCCAATGTTTTTTGCAGTTTTTTTGCCCTTATTTTTGTTATTTAACCATCTGTAGGTGCATGCATTTTATGGATGCCCTGGTGCATTTGCTTGATTCCACACCGGTGCAAAATTTATGTAAAGTACCGGTACTCTACAGAATTACAATGCACCGGGCGAATGTGTACGGAGCGCACAGTGTCTGGTGTGCCAATTTTTTAACTACACTGGTGCTATGTCATCTTGAACCCACCAGTGTATTTTTCGGTGATAAGAGCACCAGATGAAATACATCCGCAAAAACCTCTGCCTGCCAACCTCCTCTAGGAACCACCACTAGAAACGGATGTCAGGGGTATTTTTATAAGGGGTTCCTCAAAATCATCTACTAGAGGGCGTTTTCCTTGTAGTGATACCAGCCTCTAACATTTCTGCAAAATTACATTCAATTTCACTCTTTTGGGCATAAGGATATCTGTAAGGCTTGATGTTTGGAGGAACACTTCCTGGAATCAAATGAATAGCATGATCATGAGCACGAATAGGTGGGAGTCCTTTGGTAGTTTCAAACACCTTGGAATGATTGTCCAAGACTTTTTGGAGATTTGGAGAAATAGATGATTTTAATGTTGGAAATTCTAGTGAGCATAATTGTGAAATTATGTCTTGTTGTTCTTTCTTCAGAATATTTTTCATGAAATTAGAGCTTATTAGCTTTCTTGGCTTCCCTATGATACCCTGTAATTCAATTTCCTTTCCTTCTGAAAAAAAAAAATTTCAAGAAAAGTTCTTGAAAATTAAAAGTTATTTTCCCCAAAGATTGTAACCATTGTACTCCTAGTACAACATCAGCACCTCCCATTGGGATGGAAAGAATTGGACTATTCAATACATATTCCCCCATGGCTAGCTTGATATTATGGCATTTTCCAGATCAATTTATAGTTCCTCCATTGGCAACCATCACTTGACATTCTAGTGTTGGGTATAGGAAAAAATTCAATTCCCTGGCTAACTTACAATGAATAAAATTATGGGTACTACACAAATCAATCAACACTATTACCTTTTTCTTCTTGATATGTCCTTCTATCTTAAGAGTTTGAGGAGTGGTAATTCCTGCCAATGCATTACATGATATGTTCAGACTCATTTCTTCTTCTTCTAGGATTGGTTCCTCATGTATATCCTCTTCTTTTTAAGTTTCTTGTTCATTTTCTTCCTCCTCTTCACAATATAAGTAAAATAATTTCTTCTTAGCACACTTATGACCTTTAGTGTATTTTCTATCACAGCTGTAGAAAAGCCCTTTTTCTCTTTTTTCTTCCAATTGTTGTGGTGTCAACCTTGTAGGTTTTGGAAGTCTAGGAGTAGCCAAAATTTTACATTCAATTTTTCTTGCCAACCTGAATGCCTTCTCCAATGAATTAGGTTCCCAAACGCAAACTTCATGTTGGATGTCATCCTTTAAAGTCCCTATGAAGACATCAATCCTATTTTCCTTTGGAATCTCAGTTACCCTTATATTCAATTTTTGGAAGTCCTCAATGTGCTCCACCACTGAACCCTTTTGTTTGAGATTTATCAATTGGCTAAAGAAGGTGTTGTTCTTTGTATCATCATAATGTGCTATCATTTCCTCTGTAAAAATTGACCAAGTGACAATTTTTTTACGGTAACAAATTCATCAATACCATACAAATGTATTTTGTTCTAAACGTAAAGTTGCAATGCAGACCTTTTGTGTGTTTTGCACATTATTGTGATCAAAATATTGCTCCATATGTAGTATCCATGTTACGGGATCCTTGCCATCAAACTTCCTCATATCCATATTTGGAATATGATGGTTCTTCAATCCAACATTAGAGTTTATGAAATCACAATTAAAAATTTTTTTTTTCTCATCATGAGTTACCTATACTATATTTTCGCCATTAAGAATCATTTCTTGTATCAACTTTGACAAACTTCCTTCAAACCTTCCATGTCTTCCTTCAAACCTTCCATTTTTTCTTCCATACCATCCTTCAAACCTTCCATTTTTTCTTCCATACAATTTTTCAAACCATCCATTGTATCTTCCACACCTTTCTTCAAACCATCCATCTTAGCTTCCACACTTTTCTTCAAAACATCCATTTCATTTTTTGTTTCTCTTTGCGAGAGCGAAATTTGGTGCACTTGCTTTGTAATTTTGATATGTCATGTTGCATTTCTTCATCTTCATGAACCATAGTAGAGCCTTCTAAAGGCTTAATGGGTGTTGAATTATTTTTAGGGGGGATTTTAGAACCCAATACTAATATCTATTCTATAATATGCCCTTGGAATAAATTCAAATTAATTCTTCAAACAAGACTTATGCAATTCGAAAAAAAATACACACCTTTTTCTTTCTTTTGAGGAGCTCGATATTGAAATTGAATTATCTCTATGATTTGAGATCTTCAATATCTAAAATTTGGCCCTGTATTAGCACTTTGAATCTTCTTTCAAATGCCATAGGTTTGACCTAATTTGGATTCTTCAAGGCAACGTTATGTCCAATCTCCCACAATGACCTAATTATGGATTGGTTTAGTAGAGCAAACTTGTATGACGTGCCACCTGTCACCGTTTCCTCCTTCGGCACTAAAATTGATGCACAAGAAACTAAAGTTTGTGTACGTGCGGCCACTTTTTATAGAATTCCAATCCGACGCTCAGAGGGAGAGTTATGATGATTTTTCCACTATCACCTCTTTGAGATGAAATTCGAGAGCCTCAATAAACCCCTATTTCCACAGACCATATTTCCAAAACTGTTGCAAACCAAGATCTAAAATTTGTACAGGAAGTTCTATGGGATTTCGGCTTCGATTTGTAAAAATTTCAGATTCTGAACCTTCGTAGAAAAAATATTATAGCGCAAATTCCAGGATGACTTTTTTTAGGTGAAATTTGGGAGCCTAACAAAACCCTAAATTCCACAGATCATATCTACGAAAATTTTGTGATCCAAGATCTGAAATTTTTACACAACGTTCCTCCGGATTTTGGATTCGCTCTGTAAAAATTTCAGCTTCTGAACCTTCGTAGAAAAAACGTTATAGTGAAAATTCCATGACGATCTATTTGGAGCAGCGAAACCCTAGAATCCAAAGCTCTGAAACCAAATGTTATGAAACCAGCTCTAAAAATAGAAGAAAAGAGATATCAACACCTTAGAAATAAGCCACCTCAAGGGGGAAACCTCTAATACATTACATAAATGAACAATTCTTGGATGCTACAAATGAAAAAACCTCCTTTCTATATAGAAGAGTCCATGGGGCCATAATGTAATCCTAGCCGACCTAACAATAATAATGTAAGGGCACAATAATAACAATATGGGGGTTACAAGGGTACAACAATAGCAATAAAAGGGTTACACTAACAACAATAAGGGACTATACTAGTGATATAGGGACCTAACAAGAAACTAGTCACATTTGAATTTCCTATTAAGGAGATTTTTGGACCTACTATGATGAAAAACATTCCTCCCTCAGCCTTGCCTAGCTTTCATGGTGCCCCTAGTGAATACCCTGATGCCTTCCTATTTGAATTCGATGTAATATGCAGAAGCTATGATTATTCTTCCAATGCTCATAAGTTGAAGTTATTTCCTGCTACATTGAAGGATGCATCTCTCTAGCAGTTTATGGGGTTGGCATCAAACTCCATTACAACTTGGGATGAAATGAAGAAGGTTTTCTTGAGAAGGTACCAAGACTATTGTAAGACTAGGGATCTCAGGGAAGAAATATTTCGCATGACTCAGAAGGAAGGGGAGATCCTTGAAGATTTGGTGGAAAGATTCCAATATAGCTTAAAAATATCTAAGATAAATTAGTTGGATCAAGAGACCAAGAGAACCGTTTTTCTTAGGGAAATAAGATCAGAGTATCTGGAGGTTTAAATTTAATGGGAGCAGGTGATGTATCAAAGATGAGATATGATGATGTGTGTGAGCTTTGTAGAATATATTCCAGAGGAAATTCCAAGGTTGGAGGAGGATTAAGAGACACTTCTTCCAAGCTTGTTAAATCAGTTGTCAGTGCTGGAATAATCCAAGCTAAAATGGGTAATTTATTTGAAAATTTCAAAACTGGTATTCTTAGCACTTTTTCTTCATAATTGGATGTTTTGCAGGCTAAGAAGAAATAGGAAAAATTGGATGAACTGGAGAAAGCCTTGGTTGTGTTTTGCTCCAAATGCAGGAAGAAAAATTATCTAAGGGAATGCCATGCTAATAGTATAGAGGTATGTCAAATTTGCGAAGCTGAGCATTACACTGATCAATGTCCTTCTCTACCTGAAATAAAAGCAACATATATAGAAGATCAAGAAGTTTTCAATGCACTTTATGCAATAGCACCTCAAAAACCATGGTATCCATGTCCTACAGGTATATCACAATCACATTTTCAATTTCCTTATGCTCAAAATCAGATGTGGAATGTTCCAATGCACAGGCACCCTTGGCCCCCTCAACAACCTTGGCAAGGGAACTATTCTTACCCTGCTACACAAAGTTTCCCAACTCAAAAATTTTATCCTCCGCAGCCCACACCACAAAAAATGATACAACCGCAACAGCAGCTTCAATTGACTACCCCACCAAATCAACCTCATCCCACATAGCTACCTGCTCATCTAGTGTCTAACCCCAACAATAAAACCACCCAATCCGCTCACAATATTGGATTGGTCACTTATCCCACTTTTCCTACCTACTGTATTGCACCACAACCACTACAAGATATTTCTATTCTTGTGTTGCAGAAATTCCTCGTGCCGCTGCAGGAAATATTGGTTCTTGCGCTGTAGGAATTCTCTGTTTCGCTGCTGGAATTTCCTGTGCCACTGCAGGAAATTAAACTTAGATCGAGAAAAGTGGTGACTCATCCTGAAAGAATTGAAGAGATTATAGAGGAAGATAGCCTGAAAATACCTGAAGATGAAACCACACCTGAACCAACAAAATCATCTAGGCCACAAGAATATTCCTCATCCCATATAGTCCAACCTCCTTTTCTAGAGAGGTTGGAAATGGAAATAAAACTAAACAACCCAAGTTCAATCTTGTGCCTGAACTGAGAAATATGTGCATTAAGATCCCATTGCTGCAAGCAAACAAGGATATCCCAATATATGCCAAAACAATGAAGGAAATATGTACTAAGAAACCAGGAACACAAAATAGATAACCCTCCACAATTCAAGTAGGTGGAAATCTTGCAAGTTTAATTTCCACCATATTTGTTACTAAAAAATATGTCAACCCAGGAATCCTTGTGGTTACCACCTTTATCAATGGGTATCCCATAAAGAACACTTTGATTGATTTAGGTGTAGCCATTATTGTGATGACTATGGAAACTTTATCGCATATAGGATCCTTTGACTTATTACCCACTCCTACCATGTTAGAATTAACAGATAGGTCTAAGGTTAAGCCAAAGGGGTTTTTAGAAGACATTGTCATCTCATTAGATTCTTGGGGGTATCCTGTAGAATTTTATGTTCTTCAACCTAAAACCAACTTGGGAGGGCATCCATTGATCTTGGGGAGGCCATGCTTAACCACGGTTGATGCCTACATAGGGTGTAGATCTGGAAACATGACCATCACTCATGGGGCTGAAACAAAGCACATCAATTTGTATCCCCTTGCTAAACCCCTCTTGAGATTGGAGAATACACATTGGGCTGAAGAAGAAGAGCATGATTCTGAGTGTACCCAGAAAATCTTAAAAATAGCCAAAGCCATGAGTCTTGAGGAAAATTCTAAGGAAAATCTGATAAATTGTTGTATTTCTAATCATGATTTTCCGCAACATTTAGAAGAAAAGTCTAGTCATAATTTAGATATCATTATCAATCTAATATTTTTATGAACATAGTACAGCTTCTGAATTACATTCAGCCCTCTTATCTTCATTTCTTGCGTATTCAATGACTGAATGGGGAATTAAGGTAGTGGAATTTTTTCCTGAAAAATATTTAAAATTTAATTCTGCCTTAACTCCTGAACAAGAGAAACAATTAATTCAAACATTGAAAAAAATTTCAAATACATTTGCATGGGAATATACAGATATGAGGGGCATTCACCCAGACACATGCATTCATCATATTTATATAGAAGAAAATTCTAGGCCTATGAGACAACCACAAAGGAGGATGAACCCCTCTTTAAGGGAAATTGTAAAATATGAATTGCAGAAATTATTAAATGTAGGGTTCATCTATCCTATCTCAGATAGCCAATACATATCCCCACTAGTTATTATCCCCAAAAATAATGGTAAATGGTGAGTGTGTGTAGATTACATGGAACTAAACAAAGCTACATTAAAAGACCATTTCCCATTACCGTTTATACACCAAGTATTGGACACTCTAGCAGGGAAAAAGTATTTTTCCTTCCTAGATGGGTAAAGTGGGTGCAATCAAATTAGGATAGCTCCAGAGGATCAAGAGAAGACAACATTTACATGTCCCTGGTGTACCTATGCATATAAATTATTACCATTTGGTCTATGAAACTCACTTGCCACATTTCAATGGGCGGTCCTTGGTATTTTTTCTGATCTTTTGCATGATTGCGTGGAAGTTTATATGGATTATTTTATAGTCATGGATGATACTTTTGATGTGGCTTTACATAATATTGAAAAAAAATTGCAAAGATGTAGAGAAACTAATCTTTCATTAAGTAATGAAAAGTGTTTTATGATTATGACTGAAGGTATTGTTTTGGTTCATCATGTTTCTGCTGCAGGAATTAAGGTTGATCCAAAAAAAATTGAAGTTATTGTAAAGTTGCCCCCACCAATCAATCAAAAGGGAGTGTGGAGTTTTTTCAGACATGCAGGCTACTACAGAAGGTTTGTTGAAAATTTTACAAAGGTAGCCTCTCCATTGTTTAAATTATTGACTAAAGAATCTGAATTTCATTGGAATGATGAGTGTCAAGCTGCATTTGATAAACTCAAGGAGAAGCTTTCTTCAGTACTTGTCTTGAGAGGCCCAGATTGGAATTTTCCCTTTCATATTTCCATTGATGCCTCTGATTCAGCCATAGGAGCAGTATTGGGTCAAAAGGAGGATCCTGTAACCCATTCCATTTATTTTGTTAATAAATATTTAACTCCTACATAACTGAATTATACGATAACTGAGAAATAATTCCTTGTTGTGATTTATGCTATTAACAAGTTTAGACACTACATCGCGGGTTATGAATTTTTTGTGCACATAAATCATTCTATTATTAGGTTTCTCATGAATAAACCAGTCACTAATGGCAGAATTACTAGGTGGTTGTTGCCGCTACAGGAATTTGACATCACAGTATTGGATAGGCTAGGAAAATAAAATCAGGTAGTTGATTTCTTGTCTAGGCTCAACCATGTAGGTCAGGATGTTCCAATTAATGATAACTTTCCGGATGAAAATTTGTTTGACATCTCTATTAAAATTTCTTGGTTCACATACATGGCTAATTATCTTTCTAAAGTAAATTTTCCACCTTACTTTTCATCTAATCAGAAAAAGAGAATTATTAGAAAAAGTGTTGATTTTTCTTGGATTAGGGGAGATCTCTTTTTCATTGGCCCTGATTTGATTATTTGCACATGTGTCAAGGAAGATGAGATCTATGAAATATTGAGAGCTTTTCATGATGAACCTTGTGGAGGACACTTTTTCGACAAGCAAACAACTTATAATATCCTTCGCTCGGGTTATTATTGGCCTAGTCTTTTCAAATATGCAAAGGAGTATGTTCGGAAGTGTGATAGCTGCCAAAGAATAGGGTGACCTATACAATCAGAGGAGATTCATTTGTAGTCATAGGTTCTCATAGAACCCTTCGAGAGGTGGAATCTTGATTTTGTAGGCCCCATCAATCCTACATCCAAAGGTAAGAAGTATATATTGGTTTGTATTGATTATGTTACAAAGTGGGTGGAGGCAAGAGCACTATCTAGAGCAATGAAAAAGAAGTGGTAGATTTTCTTTTCTCTGATATTTTTGTGAAATTTGGAGTACCAAGAGAAATAGTCACCGATCAAGGTGATCAGTTTGTGTCTAAGTTTATGCAAGGAATTGTGAAAAAATATCAGATTATGCACCAAAAGTCCACCCCTTATCATCCACAGGCCAATGGGCAGGTGGAATCAACCAATAGGGTGTTGGAGACAATCCTTACCAAAACAGTGCAATTACACAAAAAGGATTGGTCTAACAGGCTCCCTGAGGCATTGTGGGCTTATAGGATCACATGGAGGAGTACCACTGGATTTTCTCAGTATGAATTAGTGTATGGAAAACAAGTTTTGTTGCCCATTGAATTTCAAATCAAAACTTTCAAGATGGTAGCAGATTTGGGTATAGACCTTGATGAAGAACAACAACAGAGAATCTTACAACTCAATGAGCTATATGAGATCATACAAGATGCTTTTCATCATACTAACTTGATCCAGCAATAAAGGGCTAAATGGCATGATAGATACATCAAAAAGAAGCAATTCAAAGAAGGATACTAGGCATTGTTGTATGATTCAAAATTTAAGAACTTTAAATGGAAATTCAATACACATTGTCTAGGCCCCTATGAGATTGAGAAAGATTTTGATAATGGATCTGTTTGGCTTAAAAATATTGATGATGGGAATGTTATCTTATTGGTGAATGGGCACAGACTCAAGCTATATCAAAATCCACAATCAAAAGATGAATTTGTGGAAGAAATTGTGAGGAAGGAAGAGCTGGAGATGGTAAGGGAAGGGATTATTCCTTCCTCTCTCTTCTTGATTTTCCTACTGATACAATTATCTTACTCTGTTCCACCTCATGCTCAGTAAACCGAGAGAGGAATGTCTATTGGGTATAGGTTTGTTCCTTTTTCCTATCCCAATGGACTAATTATGGAAAAGGAGCCCCCTGGAGTCTTATTTTTCAGTCTTTCAGACTCTTTACAATTGAAATCTGGCAAACATGGACTGCCACTTGGCTCATTAAAACATAGGTCAGTAGATCCTTTGGGATCCTCTCAATAAAATTTGTTTCTTTCATTTAATATATGGATTGCTCGTGTTGGAATAATGTGGGATTTCTTAAGGCCCTCCTACCAACAATCTTGGCCCATCGACATCAACAACTTATATGGGTGCACGATTAGAGCCCTGTGATGCCTTGAAGCTTGTATGCCCTAATGACAAGCTATCTTTCCAGCAGCAATGGAGAAACATTATGGCTCCCTTACTACTGGATCCTACATGGGGTTAGACAACAGCTCATAAATTCACACTTGATAGGATACATCATGGTACCTTGGTCCTCACTCTCATTAATGGTGATGGGCCTCACATTGGTTAACAGTTGACCTCAATGGCTGGTAATCCAATGAGATCATTTCACATTCGAAATCAACACATTTTTTTTCATGTGCAATGGACTATACATAGATGGTGGATAGATCGATTTCAATTCCTGTAGAATAATCAATAGTTACTTCAATTCCTGCAGACACAATTTCAATTCCTACAGAAGAAATGACTGTTACTTCAATTCCTGCAAACACAGTCTCAATTCCTACAGAAGGTTCGACAGACATAGTTTCATTTCTTGTAGAAACAGTCTCAATTCCTGCAGAATTTTTGACAAACACAGTTTCATTTCCTGCAGACACTGTCTCAATTCCTGCAGAAGGGTCAACAAACAAAGTTTCAATTCCTGCAAAATGTTCAACAGTCACATTTTAATTTTTACAAAACATTTGACAGGCACAATTCCATTTCCTGCAGCAACACCTTGGGTTCCTGAAAGACAAAAATTATAGACATAAGATTAGTTTAAATCATTTGATATAGTACTAACATCCATTATGGATCGAAGTCATGAATTTGTGATCAAGTTTCTGATGTAATGTTAGTAAGTTATCATTGCAAGGACAAGCAACGTCATCAAGGATTGGACCATTGGATAAGGTATAGTTGGTTATAAGATGATTGAGGTAAGGTATAATGAAACTTTAATTTTAATAATTTTCATGACTTAGGCTATGATAACCCTTATGGAAAAACACGGCTGTAAGTTGTTGCAGCATAGATCCCATGACCTGTCATCATGATTTTGACATCACGGTGGTTGTACTTCCAATGTCCATCCTGCAGGTTGAATTAAAATGGTAATCATGATCACGATCTGCCTCTTGAAAAACACCGTGCTTTGCAATTTTTCCCATTTAATCCATTTCTTTGTCAAGAAATCCATTGCAAAGGTCTCAGTCTGAATTTCGTAAAATGTGTGCATTATTTACTCCCGTCTGCATTCTTATGAGCCACATTTGCTTTATCCCTTCCTTCCTCATCCACTTTGTCCATTTCCTCCTTCACCATATCTAAACCACCACCCCCCATTCGATTTGAGCCGCAGAGCCTCGTGATGCTAGAAATCGACCCTCCTAGCAAAGCGAGGATAGAAAAAGTTGGATGGCTACCCTTCTTTCAGAAGTTTAGTGGCCATAACTCCGAAGTGACAAAGTTGTTTGCCTTAAACATAAATGGTGATAAATCGCAAGTCAAAAATATTCAATTTCGGTTAACAGAGGACCTGGTGGTGCGAGCATGTGTAGTTCCACAAGATGGGTAATGATGGTTTAAGAACCGACGCTTCAAAAATGGAATGTGAGTGTCTTTTCTTCAGAAGGATCATTCAAACCCTGACTAGGACAAGGGGATTCCAAAAGAGTTTATGAGGAGTAAGTACCGTCACCTATTGTTCTTCCTACAGAAGTATATAATGTGTGAAGGTCGTTTTAGCCTCGCATTTCTATTTCACATTCGACTTCTCGGATAGTTTCAAGATCAACCCCTAAATTTTCCATATTATTTGAATATGTCCTTGGCCAAAATGTATATGGCCGCAAAAGAAAGAGTCGTTCATATAGAGGAAAACCTCTATCACCATGGGCTGGTGAAAATCATCCTAATCGAGGTCCTGTAGAAATTAAAAAGATATGGGAGGACTTTCTGGCCGAGAACCTTTTTGTGGAAGACAATACCCTAACTCTCCAGCACTCGATGAGGAACAGATAGCAGAGAAGCCTAAGAATAATCCACAGCCTTATGTGCCACGAGTGAAAGAGGATGACGAGGATGAAGAAGTAATGGTGACTGGGGAAACCACTGGGGAAGTTGTAAAATTTTCCTAGCAAAAGGGACCTTCTACCCCCACTAAAAGATTTACGAGGAGCTAAGCCACTAAGCTTGCTATTGAGGATACCATAAAAGGGGGAAAACCACCCAAAAAGTCTCATAAAAATAAAGGAAAGTCCCATGGTATGGCCAAGGAAAAGGAGAAGGTTGAACCGACCACATTCATTAACAAGGACACTATGTCCTTCCAGAGTCCTTCACTGTAGGAAAGCATAAATGAAACCATGGAAGAGGACCAAGGGAAGGGGGAACTTAGTGTGCCCCAATCTTCCCAGGGACATCATGAGGGGGAAGATACTCCTTAAAGGAAGAAATCTCGACAAGCATTGAAAGAGACCATTAAAGAGCTCACTATTTTGGAGCAGGCCTTAAGGAAGGAAAAATTAGCCCTAAAGGAGAAAAGTCTCATAATGTAGAAAGAGCATGATGAGTGACATGAGAAAGCGGCCCACATTATTAAAAATAAGCAGGCTCAGAAAAACCATCTGAAGAAGAAGAACGAAATGTGCAGGGTTTAGATTCAAGTGGAGTCTAGTCGGGCCAAGTTGGATCATCTGGCCACAGTAGCTGCAGCCCAGGTGAACGATTGATTCTCTGTTTTGAAGGCTACTATATTTTTTCTTGCATAGGGACATGCAAGAGTTTTGGTGTGGGGGAGATGTTAAGTCTCAATTTTTCTCATTTTTCAAACCCTTCCCAAGACTTACCTCCCCTATTTTTGAACTCCTTCTGCCCTTAATTATGCTTAATTCGGCTATATTGTCTAGTTTTGACTAAAAGGGTACTATAAGTATAAGGTATGTCAAATTAACATAATAAGTATCATTTTGCCTTAGACTTGGAGTATTCTTTGATCTAGTTGTATATTTACTGAATTACCACTCCCACTGATCTAGAACTTATGTGCAGATTTTCTTTGATTCAGAGCAGCTCTGCAAAATCTTGAAGACAACTCATGCAGCCACATTTCCTAGAGTCGTTCTGGATTTCCTGCAGCAGATCCAGATTTCCCGCAACAGTTCCAGATTTCCTGCAGTCGTTTATTTCCTGCATTGACATCATCGGTTGATTGTGTTATACTTATTTCTAGATCGAGTAAGGACATGGGTTTTGTGGGGAATTCGTTGCACATGAAGCTATCCTATTGGCTGCTATGAGCCTCCTTTTGAAATAACTCGAACTTACAAATTTCTTCTCGTAACCAAATTTCCTGCAGCTTCAGCTATGTAACAAAAATCATCTAACACATGCTTCTAGTCATGGATTAGACTCAACAGAAGCTAAATTCGATAGTATAGACCTGTAATGTTGGCTGATAGCTTATATTAGTCATTCAAGCCAAATATGGGCTTTAGAGATTGTATAAAAAGGAGATTTATTTCATATTGTAAAGGGTTGTTGGGTTGGAATTTTGACTGATAAGAAATATATCAGATTGTACTTGGCTGTATATTTTCATATTAATACAAATCTTATGTTTTGTCTACTTTGTTGAACAACCTCTTCTAGTTTTGAGGGGTTGTGAGTGAGGGAGGGCCCCCTTCGCTCACAACTCTTGTAGCATGGTGTGTGTGTGTGTGTGTGTTTAATTATTTCTATGCAGCAATAATTCTTTTACACATCCGATGCATTCTTTCTAAAGTTTTAGAAACATATTGTTAATTGATTTAATGATTAAGTTTCTTATGTTAATGTGTTAATTTCATTTTATCAAAGCTTGGATTTACGACTGTCTAAGTTGGTTTCATGATTTTTGTAATTTGATCTTTTATCTTTTCATGGTCAATATCAGCAATATCGAGAGTTGTAGAGGGATGTTATATTCCACTCCATAGCCTTTGTTGCTAAAATATTGATGCAGGAAAGAGGCATTAGTTTGTGTGTATGAATAATTGATTTATGAACACTTGCAGTAATCAACCTGCATATATTTTGCATAGTATCTCAGAAGCTTACCTACTCTATGTTGACAATTTATGATTGGCAAATTATAAGTGTATAATTTGACTAAACAACTAGAATCTTCCATGTTTTCCTGATTAATTCCACAATTACTTCTTCCTTCAACCATGCAAGATTAAATTTGAATGTAATTGGGCCTATATCTTCCACACGACCCAACAACAGAGAGTTTGGCCGATGATTAGACTCACCTTGTATCAATATTGTAGAAATATAGTCCAAATCCAACTACTATGTATTAGAAACTAGTCCAACCAGGTGGCAATGTGATTATCCCCAATCCTTCTATTCATCCATGTTTATTTGTTTGTTTTTGGTCGGATGTACACTAAATATCACTTATTTGTAAAATATTCCATTTTCTCTCTGAATGGATCACAAACTAGACATCCCCCTCTCTTATCCAAGGACATGAGAAGAATATTAAAATCCCCTTTGACTACGCAGTTATTGTACCCAAAACTCTCTTTAAAAGAGATTAATGAGTCCCAAAATTATGGATTTTCCTCATATAGCACTGGTGAATATACATTGATGATGGGGATCCTCTCACCCATATCCTTTCTTTCCAAAATCATAGCTACCCAAAATTTATAGTTTATACAATATAGTAGTTTAAAATATATATCATACCAAAACATACATAATCCACTTGAAGCTACCCGATAGCTTTTCACAATTCTAGTGTTATCTCTCCAAAAGTATTTAGCTACATTAATAGCTTTCATTTCTTCAAGCTCCTCTTTTTATTCTAGTGAATATGTTCCCTTATTTTCTTAGGTTGTTTTGCAATCTCTGGCCAAGTTTCCACATTTATGGCAGAATCAACACTTAAAGAGAATTTGTTCATAGTCGAGACTTTTGCAATGATTTCATCCCTCGAGGGTGATATTTATTTCTAAAAGAAATCCCTTCTCCATATTAACCTCCACACAAATATTAGCAAATGCAAACTAGGATCCTTTAGGTTCATCCCCATCCAAATATTTTCCAACCCCATTTCCTATTGCTTATAAAGAGTCGTCACTCTAGAAAGAGAGTAAGATCCTAAGGAGCTTAACCCATATCAGGACTACATTCGAGAAATCTTCATATGGGTCGAAGTCTGAAGACCATTTATTCAAGTACATACCTCTAGTTCCAAAAAATAGGCTCTATCGAAATGATAAGATCTTTATTCCCCTTGAGTTCAAATAAGAAATAAAAAAGGTAATTTCCACATGTGTAAAGTTAAATATTACCCCTCATCATTGGAATTTAGGTATTATCGAGCAAAGCTTCCATAGATCAAAGGGATGAGCACATCCCTGTGAACTTTCCTACCAGAGCTCGATCCAAAAAATCCAGGCTTGTTCTTTAGACTCTCGAGGGCAGAGCCACTGAAGGAGTGGCTTTTTTCTTATTCAAAAAATTTGCTTACACATTTCTAGTTTTAGGTTTTTCCAATAGAGTAGCCACAAAATCCTGGATCAGTATAGAGGAGGGTGAGAGGTCCCTCCTTAGATGCCATAGTAAGATAAGTGTACTATTTCTGCAGAGCTCAGGAGGGCCACAGAGTGATATTATTAATCAATAGCAAATTTGTAGTTATTGTTATGGACTGAAATCAACCACGATCTCTTTATTAACAAATGTTCAGAAAAAAAAAATACTATGAATTTTTTTCTTCCCTAGCTCGACTAGAGAAAGGTGTTTTATATGTAATCACTAGAGTCTTAAGAGGTTGAAGGACATCCATAAGAATATTTAGATTCTCAGGATGTTCCTTCCTGGTTACAAAAAGATTCCATGTAGAAGATACCAAACAAATGTTGACTCATTCAGCTACTGTGACAAGTGGAAACCACATACTTTTCTATTGTGGTCAACATTTCCTTACTGGCATCCAACTATATATTGTCACTTTCTTTATTATGCAATCAAATTTATTCCTACAATATTCTAATGACAACTTTGTTGTTAGAGGTTGGTTGGAGGTGTGTTGTGCTAGTTGTCCCCAAGTGGCAACAATTATCCTCAACAGTTAATTGTTAGTGTGTTGCAACATCAAGCTTAGCCTTCTTGTAATAATGGTTCCATTCATTCTGTTGTGTTGCAGCAACAGAATTGCAGCTCTATGCTTCATTTTACTACAACAATGTAGTTTCAACACAATGTTCTATCATGTTGTAGCAATCAGATTTGCATCACTTTTCTCTTCTCATGTTGCAATGGTGTATTGTAGCATTAAACCCTATTCTTGTTGCAATAAATAGAGTTGCATCTCTTCCCCTGCAGTCGATTTGTAACAACTACTTTATAGTTTTAGTGTAGCAGTTGAAGTTGTAGCACCAAGTTGCAACAACAAGGTACCTAGGTGCTGTAGTGATATGATGGTGTTTCTACAACATGAAAGTGTTGCAACAACACACAAGGGTATTGTAACAATTATCCTTCACCTATGTTTCAAGAGTACCTACTTAAGCTTACCTGAATTATGTCTCATAGATGTGCACAACTTAGCTTAAAAAGGTAAATTACTTCATAAATACATAAGAATCAGCATTATAGTGATATAATAAGAAGATAATTATACCTTGATAAAAAATGCATCAATATGGGGAAAATATTTGATAGGGTGGTTTGAAAGGGGAAAAGGGTGCTAAAAAAGGTGTTAGACATGGATTAAAAATATGCTAATTTCGAGCATGTCACCTACCTTAGAGGACTTAACACCAAAAGTTTAGTTAGAGTTAGAAGAAGATACAAATATACAGAAGATGTTCAATACAACCAGTTTACGGTTGAATGAACTTTGGTGGGTTGAATTGAAATGAAAACCTCCAAGTAAGGCCACCTCCTTCAATGAAAGATTTTCGAGAGTAAAAAACTCCATAAATGGGAGATATAATTTGAAAAAATATAATTATATATTTTTTCATCTATATTGGTACTTTCTAGGTGGAAATTTTGGAATTATTGTCTTGTAAGGCCCATTTTATGGGAAGGTCCCACTTTGGTGATTTAGCGTCCAAACCCTTCCAAATATTGTTTGAGGCCATAAAAAAGCATTTTTAGGGTCCAAAATTTGTAATGCCGAACTATCCTCTCAATGCTATTATTCACTTTCAGAGCTTTCCAACACCCCAAATATTGCCTCAATCGAAGTTCATATCTGGATTTTATGCTTCCTGTACTTTGAATTATCCATAGTATCAAGTGGATGCCATTACAACTTCCATTACTCACACATGCAATATTTCAAGAAAATTATAGAGGGTCCAAAACCCTAATATTAATGTAACCCTACATGACTATAAAAATACATTAAATACTAGGGCATAGGGTTATAAAGGGGATCCATTCTTAATATATTGAGTATTATTCCATATGAGAGAAGAGCATTGAAATTTGGATATTGAAGCATAATGGAGGCAATATAAGATCCTGTAGTAAACATATTGGCCATTATTTCCATGACAACTCCATAGTGAGTGCCACTTTCTTTGTATTTATATTTCACAATTGAGAAGAAAAGAGAAAAGCATAGGCTTCACATTCTAGTTCAATTTTTCTTAGGGTACACCTTATGTTCACTATGTGGATGTGCGTTATTTTCTTACCCCTTTCATTTCAATTTTAGTTTATTTAGTCTTTAATGCATTAATCTACTAACATGAAAGTTGGAATCTATGTAAAGCACAATATATCAAGTGGTTTCAAAATATTGTAATTTTTTGGCATAAACTATTCCAATGGAATATCCATGGTAGTTTTTCGGTCATTTATGGTTGGTTTAGCTTATGAGGTTGTTTAAGTAGTCGTCAAATAACATGACTACTTTGTATTATTTTTAACTGGTGATGCTTCTAGAGATAATCACATAAGTGATGCATGTAAGCAACATTGAAGTGATAACAACTATGATATCCAGACCATATCATACCATGCAACAATGGTTCACAATGCATTAGATATTAAATTTTCTACTCTATCTTCATATACATCCAATTTCCAACATGGAACTTCTACAACCTTATAGATCTTGCCTCTTTTAAAGTACTATACTACTCAACATGAACTTCCAACCAACATACGTCTTCATTTCATCACAACAAAAGAATTATATGAGATTATTGACATGACCACTAGACACACTAGGAGAAAGGCCACTCCACTCTATAGAATTATTAAGGTAGGATAGGTATAGTACTCTACTTTAGATAAAGTGTGACAAAATATATCTTCATTTCATCACACCAAAAGAATCACATGAGATTATTGACATGACCTCTCAACACAATAAGAGAAAGGTCATTCCACTTTATAAAACTATTAAGGTAGGATAGGTAAAGTACTATACTTTAGATAAAATGTGCCAAAATTTCTTCATGTCTTCTCTCTGATGTAATGCATGTTAATTTTTTTTAGAGGCCTTGCATTCAAAAATGAGACCATTACTAAATAGGGGTGAGTTTTGAGTTGTCCCTCATTAAATGATTGGTTTCCATACTCTAGCACCAAGTTTTAAGATACAATGGCAATGAAGAAATGGTTACATTAGGACAAACTTTGTATCAATACTAATTTTGTTCTAGTAACTCTAAACTAAACCCCCTGCACTCGTGTTAAATCTATTATTCACAAGTTCAATAAACACCAAGTCCCAATGATGTAGTCCAATAGTTAGATGAAAAATTTTGTTCCAACATGTCTTGTGGTCAAATCCCGAGCAAGACTATCGATTTTTCAATTGAAAAAAAGAACTTGCACTACCATACAAATTTAAACAACCATCAACACAAACTGGTTTAGCAATATTGATAAAATCATGTGTAAAGTTACAACTAAAGATGATTAGGTGAACTCAATTGATAAAAACATGAAAATAAAGCACAAAGTGGTAATTAAAATATTAAACACTACACCAAGGTCAACCATTAAAAATCTCTTTAAATGAAAAATGATATTTATTCTTCTTTAAATATGTAAATTGTCATTCATATTTAAAATGTCAATTCACTTTACTCCATTAGCTAAGCAACATAGAGCATAGGCTCTTCACGGAATGTATTAAGGCCTAGTTAAGCACCTCTTTCTCGAAGGCCAGGTTAAGCACATTTATCTCTTTCCATGAATTTGGCGCGCGTAATATATATATAATAAAAAAAAATTGTATTCACAACACTCGATTGTATAGATTTTAACACTCATTTTTATAGATTTTTATAGCATTTTTTATGGGTCCGAGAGAGTAAACCATTTAATTAAGAAAATATGTCTTATCATTTTTAATATTTGGGATGCTATTGATACTTTGGATACCTTTTGGATTATGGAATATTTTAATAATATGTAAATATAATATACAAAAGATAACTCTTAATCACTTTTAAATCAAATTATTGCTTTGCACTTTTTTTCACTAGGCTTATTTATATTTTATATTTATCCGAAGTGCAATATTAAAGTGCCCCCCACATGGTTTTACTGTGAACCGATCCCCAAACACTCCGGATTTGACAAATAATAGATTTTATTTTTTATTCTTTTGGTCTTGGTGCCAGAGATGAAAGCTGTATCATTGCATCCTAGCAAGAAGAAATTAAAATAGTTCAGAGATGAGCCTACAAAATCCCAATGGGGAACCATGACGGGATGTCCAACCAATAATAAAATTTGGGCCATGGATAAAAATCCCTATGGGGAACCATGACGTGATGTTCAACCAATAATAGAATTTAGGCAATGGATAAAGGATTAAGGTCTAGTCAATAATAGACCGCGGATAACGGAGGTGGCGTAATAATTTAACCATTTTGCAATTCGTAGAGGCATGATTAGGTTACCTCGTAACGTTGAAAAAGAAAAGCGCACGGACAAGAGAGAAGTAATTATAGCCATTGGGCCCACAAACGCACATGCCTATGGACCTCCAGACAATGCTCTCAACATCGTAAAAATAAAGCTGATGCGCAATATCCAAATACTTCCCGCGTTGGATCCGGGCCCGGAGATGAAGTAATCGAGTGCCTCGCCCTTACTCGAACGCAGAGCAGAGCAGGAAGGCAGGCGTCATCGACTGGTCCACAATGGAGGCAGTATGCCCTTTGGAAAAAGCTGTATTCTAACTCTTTTATTTATTTTTTTGGGGCTTGAAATTGGATAAACATTGGTTAGAAAGCTGTATTCTAACTCTTTTATTTATTTTGTTGGGGCTTGAAATTTGATTAACATTGGTTAGAATCACAAATATGAATGAATGGTGTAATTTGCATATTTTTTATATTTCAAAGATTTTTTTTGAGATATTGAATTTATTTAAATCGTCAAAATTTATTTTAAATCATTAAAATTAATAATTTTTAGCTTAATGGTATCGTTGAATCTGGACAAAAAAAAACGAAATTTGAGAATAATGAGACATGGCTTTTGGAATATCCCTTAATTACATCCATAGACATCTTATATTGTAAGCTTGCATGTTTATCTTTCTTTTAATTAAAATTTTGATCTTATGATAAAGAATTAAATATGTTAATATATTTTGGTTGATTCTTTTATATTAATATAGAATTTTCAATAATAAGTTCTTGCATCTCTAAATCTATGATTATGTTTTCACATTTACTTTATTTGATTATAAATTTAATGTTAATCTTCTCCTTATCATTTTTATAAAATACTAATTATATATAGTATTTATGCTATTCAACCATTATTGACTTTTTCAAATAAAAATTGATGGCTATAGACATTCAGCAACAACAATTTAGTCAATTGATACCTATACACATTCACCAACTAAGACCGTGTTAGTTTTATAATAGTGAAACTAGCTAGGTGGGGTGCACTAGGTGGAGTAAATTAATTAATGTTGCAATTAACCTTTTTTTCAGAGCTTGAATTAGTCTCACAAGTGTATGTAGAGCCCAGAGAATGGACCACAAAACTTGGAAGGAATTATTGTACAAACTCACAAGTGTACATCGTGTTGGGCATTGGATAAACCAACACTTCCCTTGTGAATCTTTATCTCTCACAATGTGATTGTTGACTAATACCAACTGGTTTTGGTCTAACGGCCATCGTAATTCCCAACATATAAAACAAATAACTAAATAAAATTATCATTAAAACAATCGTAATTCCCAACACATAAAACAAGTGACTAAATAAAATTATCATTAAAATTTTAAATTAAAATTATGATTAATGCCAAAGATACCATAGATGTTTCTCTTATGGATCCTTGCCGGTTTTGATCTAACGCAATAGTGATTCCCAACACATAAAGCAACTTACTAAATAAAATTATCATTAAAATTATGATTAATGGCAAAAATGTCAGAGATGTTTAAAGTTTTTCATAATTGAAGTTGTGTACCACTGAATGGACATGGTGCAGTGGTACAAATTTTACCCAATTCTCGATTAAAAGCCCTAACCAAATTCTTACTACAAGAAATTTTCCATCCATTCTAGTTATCTCAATGGATGCCCACAGCTGAACCTAACCTAGCTAGTAGCGGTAGAGGCGCTTGCTTTTGGGCGGATAAAAAGGTAAGGACAGTAGCAGCTCGTCAAGCGCTTTAGATTGACGAGAAAATGAAACAAACAATATTACTTTTCAGACTCCAATACGCTGTGTCTCCTGATTAACGTACGGTCTGCGCAAGAGGAGGAGGATCTTGCCGAGTTTGTCGGCTCTTGTCTAATCGCGTTAGGACTGGAAAACGCCGGACTCTAGATCGTCTTCAAATTTGTTTGGAAATTTATGGAAATTCAGGTGAGATTTTGATAATATTTGGTAGGGATTTTTGTACATTCAAGTTATAATTGTTATCGTTATCGTTAGTGGTTAAAAGTCACAACAATTTTAAAATAATACCATTTTCACCATTAATAACACTATTAAAATATTAATTTTTTTTTACCAAATTACAATCTTTTTATACAACCATGAAAAACTTTGCGGTCCCTGGAAGAAGAATAATATAATTTAATCTACTCCGGATATAATACATCAGAAGAAAACAATATAATTTAATATATTTGAAAGACACAGTGACAGAACATACATTAGATATGGTTGGTGTGTAGACTGACGAAATAAAGAAAATACGGGTAATGGTCCCAGTATTATGCCATGTATCTATATATTCAGTTCCACCAGCTCAGATCGGTAACGATTTTTTTTCCAATGCGAGGCCTGGTTGAGTAAGGGCCTAGTATTCAGCTGCATATTCTTGCCAGAATTGCAGATCGAATAACTAGTTGTTCTTTTTATTTATTTTTCTCTCAGAGATTTGTTGGTTTGGTTTGGATAAAAGCACAAATGGATGAACTTTTGTCTCCAATTAAGCTTGGATGTATAAAATCCTCTGTGAAATGGGGGTCAACTACAAGTTGGCTGCTAGTCCTTTTCACTATGAATGGGCTTCTGTTCTCTGTTTTCCTTGCTTTTCTTTCCTTTCTTGTTCGCAGGCTCCAGTTGGCTGCAGAATTTTTTGTGGTTGTTATGGGCATTTTGAACTCGAAGCAAAGCTGCTGGATCAGCCCCTGCCCATTTTATATGTACATTCTTCTCAATCTCGTGATCCTCAGTCTTGCAATTAAATCGGGGATTCTTCGTCCGTCCAGTCCTTTGATCAAAGTATGTTCCGATCATGAAGATTCTGTCGGAAAATTAGAGCTCAAGGTTCAGAAGCCTGCAACTGTAAATGAAATCCAGAGGACGATTCGTATCCGCTGCAGCAAAATAAATGATTTCCGGTCTTTGCCTTCGCTGTTTTCGCAACAGCCGACTTCAAAGGCCAATGAAAATAATAATAGTCGGAGAAGTTCGCTGGAACGATGTGCGGCTGCTCCTCGTCTGTTCTTTGTTGAGGTTTCCGGCGGCCCCGGAGAGGCTGACGGCGTGAACATGGACATGGAGTCTGAGCAGAGTCGCGACGATGGACTGTGCGCTGATGAGCTTAACGTAAAAGCCGAGACGTTTATTAGGAATTTCTATCGTCAACTGGAGATGCAACGAGAAGATTATGGGAAGCGGATCTATGAAGTTGTCCAGAAAGAAAGGTAACTTAGGCGACGGCCGCCTCTGTAATCTTGTTGAAAGAAATATCTACATGTTGTAGGAGGTCCAAGCCAATCAAATGTTCCAAACCTATGCTCTGCTTGAGCTTCAAAAAGTTTCCATTTTTCTCATGCCTTCAACGTTTGTAACTGATTATTTGCAATTTTTCTCAGGTCTTCAACGTTTGTAGTTGATTATATGCAAAGTTGTCTGGAATTTGGTTATTATTGAAAATGGTGAGAGTAATCACCATATCTTTATGGAATTTGTAATTTTTATTCTGGGCATCGTAGTTATCGACTTGGAAGTTTATCAAAATTCGTGTAAAAGTAAATCCGTGTATCAGAGCCTAGACCCAGCTTTGATTCTCCCTAGCTGCTTTGTTTTGAGGAGTGTTGATTCTCCGAATTGCCTTTAACGAGACTATTAAAGTAATCACTGCACTTCTATGAAATTCTTAATTCCCACTCTTGAAATCCTAGTTACTGATTTCAAAGTTTTAGATGTTAATCTTAGGTAAGAAAAAAAAAATATCATTTTATATTTTTTTTAGATAAAATCATTTTATTTTATAAACTAGTTGAATATTTTTATAAGAATATCTTTAGTCAAACTTTTTAACTTGTAATTTTTTATCTTTAATTTTTTATTTATTGATAAATTTATAACAACATTTTTTTCTCAAAACTATAACAGCAATTTATAAACCTAGATATAATCTAAATAGAAAAGAGGAAACACAGAAGGAAAGAAAAAATGGAATGAATGACATTGGGCTAAACCAAGTTGTAAACTAAATGGAAAAGAGGAAACACAAGAAACAGAGAAAGATGGAATGAATGGCATAAAGATGGAATAAATGGGCACAAAGCTGTATAGTGAAAAGAAAAAATATTATTATATTGAGAAAAATTATCTCACAGACTTTACAAGGAAGAGTTTTTATTCAAATTTTTTCCAGATTATCTGCAATATTATAGAACATTGGTAAACATTTCAAATTCCAAAAGGAGTTTTTCTTTTCTTCTTATCTTCACAATAAGATATAAAAAAACCATTCCAAAAAAAATCCAGCTGCTGTAAAATGTAACTCCTCACCAACTGTTGTTGCTTTCACAGTTACATAAGAAAAGACCCATTTTCTGTACAATGTAACCCCTCACCAACTATTTTGTTCACCTTAATTTAAATGCTCTGTACCTCCTAACGGCTTCGTTTACTCGGTAATTATCTGTGCAATATAAGCCCTCACTTTATGTTTTGCCACTTACCCGAGGCCTGAAGACTGTAATCAAACCAGGTCCATCATTTTCATGTTTTTTTCTTCAACTTATTTAGCTCTAGAAGCATATTAGTAGATCATTTAACAGCATGTATGACACTTTTAATGTGTAAATTTTATAACAATTAAAATGAAAATAATAATAAATTAAGAAATATTTTTAACATTTTTGGAGTTAAATTTGAATTAGAGATTTGTAGTTGAGTGGGAGTTAAATTGAATTAGAAATTTGTAGATGATAGATACGAAATACTTTCCAGTTTCACTTAAAATAAAGCTTAGTTGAATTAGAAATTTGTGGCTGAATTGAGCTCCATAACTGTTCTCCTCTTGCATTGCTTGGAAATTGTTAGACTGAATTTATCATCTAGCTAACTAGGAACAGCTTTTCCAGTTACCTAACTCTAAGAAACTCCTTAAATTCCTTCCAACACATTTGTTTCAACAATAATCTTCTGTATAATTTAACTACTTACTCAATGTTATGTTTACATATTCAATTTTTTTTAGTTTGTAAAGATATAATGTTAAATTGGTGATATATATTTTCTGGGCTATAGGATAATAAATGTTGTTGAGCAGTGTATGCCCACAGTTAAATTAAAATTCGTTTAAATTTAATGATAAGCATGCATTACCATTTATTATCCTATAGCTCAGGAAATAATATATATTATTAATATATTATTAGTTCTTTTGGTTTATTAATAATATAACCATCTATGATATTAATATATTAATAAATATTAAAATATTATATATTATTAATAAATATTATTAATATATATTATATATATTTCAAGTTAATTTATAGTATATATATATAGTTAATATTATTAATATATTAATAAATATTTCTAATATATATTATTTATAATTATTATAATATTATTAATATATATAAAATATGTGATTTTATTCATAATTAATATATTTAATATATTAATATTCTTATTAATATATAATATATATATTTCAAGTTAATATAATAAAATTATTATATATAATATTGATTTATCAATATATAAATTAATGTGATGGGTAGTGGATATAGGCCTATCGGCGTATATCAATCACATTGGTAAATGTGGTTGTAAATCTATTTTATATACGCCTATCGGCGTATATCAACCACATTAGTAAATATAATGTGGTTGTGCTAGTTATCCTATAGCCCAGGAAATAAGACTGGCCTATCAAATTTATGTTTGTAGTACTTTATTGAGATGACGTTTCCAGGCTTTTCCAATACATTTTTAAGTGAATTTTAAGATAAGTTAGGTTCAAGATTAAGATTATAAATATAATTTATGTTTGCAGTACTTTATAGAGGCGACTTTTCCAGGCTTTTCCAACACATTTTTAAGTGAATTTTAAGATAAGTTAGGTTCAAGATTAATATTATAAACATAATTCTAGGTTAGTTAAATAGTTGGGAGGGCAACTTTTTGCTGGAATAAGATAAAAAAAATAAAAATTGAAAAAATCAAGTAGTTGGAGTCTTTGAATTGCATTTTTTATTATGAAAATAGATTCAACCCCATCAAAAAAAAACCTTTAAGGCACCCAAAACACTGAAGTTTAACAACTATAAACCAGATTTGAAAAAATCTTTGCCTAAACTTTTCATAATCTTATCAAAATTTCTAAATTATTCTGTAATTTTTTTTAAGACTACAGCAAAAAAAACAAAAAACTCCCCTCATTATCCCGGGCATGCATTTATGTTTTATTTAGACATTAAATCAAAATCGTTTCAACAGGACACTCAACAACCCAACAATGATTGAGTAGCAACCTCTTTCGCGGCCGAATGCTTTGCAGTACATAAAGATCGATACGCCCGTAGGTGGGAATGGATATTCAAAACTCTGCAGCTTTTGCAGCCCTGAGCCTCCTTTCACTTCTATGGTTGAACCGGTCGTTCTCTCAGCCAGCTGTCTTTGATTTTCTTCAGAGCACCAATTCCGTCTCACTGCATTGAGTTTTAAATACGGAATGATTATTGAGTTTTTGAGTTTTAAGTACGGAATGATTATTGAGTTTTTTTAACAAATTC
This sequence comes from Pinus albicaulis, assembly GCA_034641835.2. Classification (NCBI taxonomy): domain Eukaryota; kingdom Viridiplantae; phylum Streptophyta; class Pinopsida; order Pinales; family Pinaceae; genus Pinus; species Pinus albicaulis. The sequence goes on along the minus strand of CM076579.1, from coordinate 979,841,760 downwards.
TTCCCTTTACAATTTTTTTCAAAATATAAAAAAAGGAATTCGTAGCTGGTTGAATTATTGCGAGGTTTAGATTTATTTTTCAACCGAAGAAATTAGGTTTGGAGTAAGTTCTCAAGTATATATAGTTTTGTTTAGGATTGAATATCAACTTTTCACTTAACCACTTAGATTCAAAATTACATATTAAATAATAATAAAAATTTATAATTCAACAAGGATCAAAATATTAAAAGTGAAAAATGATCCGAAAAAGTATATCAAAGGAAGCTTAAAAAGTTTTATCACAAAAACTTATAATTTAACCATAATTCGAAAAAAATTACAAATAGTATTTCAACTATTTTTAAAAAAAATATTATTTTAATTTTTTTAAATAAATCATTAAAAATAAAAACCACCATACAAATTCAATGAGAATTTTACATTTATCTCACTTGAATTTACCAACGACTCTCATCTTCTTTATGCTAGTTTTGGTGATAGAAATGTTTTTCAATTAGAATAACTTTTTATGTGAGTTTAAATTATATATTAGTACCTTTTTTTTCACTTGATTTTTTTTTTAAATAATCATATAAAAAATATTTATTTTCTATTTTCTATTTTTTTATTTTAAAAATAATTTGACAAATATAGGTTGAAGGTTTATTTACAGACAATTATAAATATGACTAGCAATTGCACCATATGTTGCAAAAGAAATGTCTTAAGGCAATACCATAGGAAAGAGTAGCCTATAATAAATAAGAAGGCAATAGCATAGGAAAGAGTAGCCTAGAAGAAACAAGATGTTGCAGAGAACAAGTCATCGTGAAGGAATGAAAGGAAAATTTTTCTTCCATGGAAGCAAGTCGAGGAGGTTTCAAAGATATTGATGATAAGAGTTATCAACCAAAAAATTTCGTTATATATTTTGAAATACTCAATTGGGGTGAAAACATATATGTAAACCAACATAATATGTTCACATATATACAAATTTTGTTATAGATATTGAAATAGGAAATTGGGGGTGAAAATCCTTTGGTGATTAATAATCTAACACGTAACTCAAATAAGATATTTTAAATACATTCAAGTACAATCTATCTAGGATAGATGTCAATAAAGAGAATTTTTATTAACAAAAATAGAGTTTACTTCAAGTTCATCTACATATTTGAGTGACAATTGCATGCTTATAAGAAATTGTATACGAAGAACAATAGTCTTGGTATACAAGAAAGTGAATATCATTTTAATATGGGGACATTTTTGGAAGGAGATATTGTTCTTTGTGTTATGGTTTATTTTCTTAACTCCAAACTTGGTTTATTCTTTCTCTATATACATAAGAAAAAAATACAAAGTAAATTCACAAATTTAAGTTATAGTTTTATATTTCATAATTACAAATCTAGTTGCTTATTAAAATATTTTACACATCCTAGGTTATTTGAAATTGATCAAGAATATAGAATTATTAGGGTGGTGTTCTATGTGCACTAAAATTCCCATGAGGTCCATCATAATGTATGGGATTCATTGCAACCTTGGATATATTCTATGAGTTGTTGTAATTTTTTGCTTGTGGGTACAACTTAGTTTTAGTTTTCACATAGTTATCATGATTCAAAACTTTGTTATAATCTTATATCCTTATAGCATTATATATATTATGTGAGTCAAAGTGATGTTTTTTTTGTCACAATGATTCAAAAATCAGTTATTATACCACAATATTGACTTTCTTGTTGTCTGTTTTGTTTATCTTATTAAAAGATTTTACACACCCTAGGTTATTCTAAATTGATCAAGAGTATAGAATTATTAGGGTGGTGTTACATGTGCACTAAAATTCCTATGAGGTCCATCACAATGTATGGGGTTCATTGCAACCTTTGATATATTCTGTGAGTTGTTGTGATTTTTTTCTTGTGGCCACAACTTAGTTTTGGTTTTCACCTAGTTAGCATGATTCAAAACTTTGTTATAATCTTAGATCCTTATAGCATTATATATATTGTGTGATTTAATGTGATGTTTTGTTTGTCACAATGATTCAAAAATAAGTTATTATTCCACAATATTGACTTTCTTGTTGTCTGTTTTGTTTATCTTATTAAAATATTTTACACATCCTAGGTTATTCTAAATCGATCAAGAGTATAGAATTATTAGGGTGGTGTTATATGTGCACTAAAATTCTCATGAGGTCCATCACAATGTATGGGGTTCATTGCAACCTTGGATATATTCTGTGAGTTGTTCTGATTTTTTTCTTGTGGCTACAACTTAGTTTTGGTTTTCACCTAGTTATGATGATTCAAAACTTTGTTATCATCTTAAATCCTTATAGCATTATATATATTATGTGAGCTAATGTGATGTTTTGTTTTTCCTAATGATTTAAAAATCAGTTATTATACCACAACATTGACTTTCTTGTTGTCTGTTTTGTTTATGAACCCCTTAAAAAAACCAGAGGAACATTTGATTTTACAGTGTGATCTCTCGAGCATGGGTGGGGGTTCAACTTAATCTATTGTTAATCACATAGTGTCAATTTTGTAAAAATATAATCTACAATAAGGACTCAATGGGTTTTTTCTTTTGTAAGTTTTGTTTGGAATTGAAAAATAAAATAAATTATAAAAGCTAAAATTATGTAGCGAGAAACATTGTTTAAAATTTCATAATAAAAAGTTGAGTAAGTTTGACATCATATAATATGAAAAATTTTAAAAGCTAAAATTAGGTAATTAAAGATATGTATCTAGTTTTTTTTTTCAACTGAAGAAAAAGTATGTATGTAGTTACAAACTGTTACGTAGTTACAAACTATTACAATTAAGTAATTAAAGGTAAATTTAGTGTTATTTAAGAAATGAGAATTATGAACATTCATCATTATTGCTAAAGATAAATACGTCATGTGAAATAATTTGGAAATATAAAAAATCACATATTTTAAAAAATTTCATTATTAATTTAATTTTTTTTTTATATTAAGAAATATTACTCATGAATAATAAAACAATTGTAACATAAATAATATATAACAAAAAAACCATGTATTTTTGGAATAATTAAATAGTTGTAACAAAATAATATAGAACATGAAAAACCATGTATATTTGGATGTATGAAATTTAGATACATTTTATTAAGTGAAATTTTAAAAGAATAATGGTTATAAACATTTAAAAATAATTTTATTAAATAATTAGTTTAGATCTATATTATTGATGAGAGGGATCAATGAGGTTTGCATATCAAGACATTTGATCCCTCTTGGCTCATGGTAGATGTAGAGTTAGGCCATATTAATTTCTCTCTTTAGATAAACCACATTCCACATGAATACCATGAGTCAATGCCATGGGTTGTTTTTATAGTTTAATAAATAATTTTATTAAATAATTAGTTTAGATCTATATTATTGATGAGAGGGATCAATGAGGTTTGCATATCAAGACATGTGATCCCTCTTGGCTATTGGTAGATCTAGAGTTAGGCCATCTTAATTTCCCCCTTTACATAAACCACATTCCACATGCATACCATGAGTCAATACCATGGGTTGTTTTAATAGTTTAGTATTATTTTTATTTTTTATTTGACCTAGTTAAAATGTTCATTACAATATGTCAATATTTTTATTTAATTTACTTTTATTTTTATTTTTGTGTAATTTGACAAAGTCACGAAAACCTAAATTCAATAATTTTTTTTTTTTTTAAATAACATTATAAAAAACATATATAAAAAATTAACTTGTGAATCTAATGGCCTAAAACAAATTTTAAAAGAATAATGGTTATAAACATTTAAAAATAATTTTATTAAATAATTAGTTTAGATCTATATTATTGATGAGAGGGATCAATGAGGTTTGAATATCAAGACATTTGATCCCTCTTGGCTCTTGGTAGATCTAGAGTTAGGCCATCTTAATTTCCACCTTTAGATAAACTGCATTCCACATGAATACCATGAGTCAATACCATGGGTTGTTTTTATAGTTTAGTAAATAATTTTATTAAATAATTAATTTAGATCTATATTATTGATGGGGGGAATCAATGAGGTTTGCATATCAAGACATTTGATCCCTCTTGGCTCTTGGTAGATCCAAAGTTAGGCCATCTTAATTTCCCCCTTTACATAAACCACATTCCACATGCATACCTTGAGTCAATACCATGGGTTATTTTTATAGTTATGTCGTAATTATGCCGTAAGGCATCACTATTTGAAAACAACTTTCCTAAGTGCCTTTCTGTCATAATATGTGCCATTGGATTCTTTGTTAGACGATTCAATCATGCTCAACCATCCATTAAAATTTCCACCTGTTAGCAGTTGCCAAGCAATTGCACTCCTCTTGAGATTCCAAATTTCCTGTATCTTCCATTTGTTGCCTATGATTTTATTGAGTTTCAGCCGCCCAAAACTGTTAGTTAGGTCGATCCCATATTCAAGCTGTGTAAGCCAACATCGCCATACTCTCCAAAACGAAGCCAATTGACATCATGTTGGAAGGAGCATGGTAGGGCAATTTGATTCTCGACCGTCCAATATTCTAACCCTTGGGGACTCTGCATATGTGCTGGAGCGATGCGTATGTGTTTGCAGAGAGTGGACGTGGTGGTTCAATGGGATTTCCAAAAAGGATGCCGTCGGATTCCATTTTTGTGAATACCCTCTGTTCATTAATGGTATATATATGGATTACCTCTGTTCATTGTAAGTATATATAATAATTATTTCTATTCAAGTTTGTAAACGGCTAATCCCTTCTGCATTCAAACTGAGCATCGCAGAGCCGACGACGGTGGGTTCTTGAGTTGGGATTAATTGAGCATAACATGGCATATAGGGCGGTGTGTTGATTTTCCCTTTTTCATTTCAATTTTTTCTTTTTTCCGTGGATGCTTTAGAAATGTCCATCGTTATTTCTCTCTTCTTGCTTGTAGTCTTCTCATGGGTTTTAGGTTTTTCTTTTTTACTATTTAGATTTTCTTCTGTCTCGGAGATGAGACAATATGTTGGCTTTGTTACACCTTATAGTCATGGCTGATGTACTTCCCACATGTTGTGCAGCGGTTAAAATATTGTGGAGGAGCACTGTTTCTTTTTTTGGTGCGTGTGAAGGTGTAGGAAGATTGTGGAGGAGCTCCAGCGCAAGTATTTCTCATGTACTTTGTACTTAGCTTTACTTTAGTTGCAAAATAATTTATGTTGTATTTTTTTTTTTTTAAGGAATTTATGTTATATGTTCTTTTTTGTTGCTAAAGAATTTATGTTCTATTTTGTAAGAAAAGAAAGATTAGAGTAGCTAAATGCAATAAATAAAGTAAACCCATATTTCTTAAACGGATTCTACGTCGAATGTTTTTTCATTGTTTTTCATTGTTTGGATTCTTCCTCGCAATGCGTTTTCAATGTGTTTTTCTAAAAAATAAAAGCAAAGCAGCACTGCTGTGATTTTTAGATGTCCATTGTTGCTGTACAAACAAATTCACATACACAAAACCGAACACATTCCTAAGTAAAAGGATAAAAACTCCATGACTTCGGTTTGGGGGCAATAACTTTGTATTCCAAATAATTTTTTCCGTTTACAATTTTGTTGGCTTGTTAGAATTATGATGATCTATTTCAATCTATTAATAATTATTTTTACATGGATATGTCGTATTTTAATTTTATTCGTGTCTGGCTACCAAAAACTATGGTGCTTTTTTATTTAAAAATCAAGAAACTGTTTGTTTATTAGAGAAATAAACAACTTTGTTTCGTATTTATTTTCATTTGTAATTTGTTTTTTAACCATCATTATGGAGATGGCATTTTACGATTCCAAATTTTCTGTATCTCTCATTTGCTGCCCGCCATTTTAATGAGTTTCAGCCACTCAAGACTGTTGGTTTCTTTGTTAACGAGATGAGAAAGTGGTCAATGTACTGGTTATATCTTAATATAATACAGCATTTTTTTCTTTTTGAAAAAGAGAACAAAGTCATGGCTTGCGTAAACAAAAAAAAAATGTAAACAGATTTCTCTATTTCACCTTAAAATTTCTTGTAAATAAGAATATCTATTCTTTAATCTAATGAGATCAGAAAACACTTTTAAATAAATAAAAATGCATAAAATTTTTGCTTCTATCTTCTATGTTACTTTTGTGTAATTTGACAAATTCGCCAAAACCTAAATTCAATAACTTATTAAAAAAAAAACTAACATTATAAAACACATATATAAAACTTTAACTTGTGAATCTAATGACCTAAAACATTTCAATCGTCTAATATTTGATCCAATGGTTCATACATTGACACAGTGGCACTTAGGAAAGTTGTTTTCAAATAAGAACGTCTTACGACGTAATTAATATATTTCAAAATGTTTTTATTTGAACAAATTATATGGTTAATTTTATAGTCCTGGGGTATACAATAGTTAGCATATTGGTGTATTGTTAA